>PNEQ01071874.1:0-49758 GCA_003012365.1 Medauroidea extradentata
GGCAGACGAATTGCCTACCTACACAGGCGTACACAAAACCTTCTTATTTTGATTCGTTTTATCTGGAAAACGGTTTACCGGAGAGCATTCAGACAAGAGGGGCTTTTATTTTCCTTCTGCTAGAGCCCATTAATTTGCTATGTGGATATTACCTTACCACTTAGCATTTAAAAGTTACTTACACAAATGGGGTGAGTCAGCCCTACATAGCCGCGAAGGGAAACGTCACGGCAACCAACTTTTCATACATTAATGTGCTCCAATTCTTTGAGCTCTATGCCAATTTTGGTGGCTCTATCTCTTATATTTTCTAGTATTTTTCGAAAAATGTTTAAAAAATTATTTTTTTCAACGTGGCGTAGCTCCTTTAATATTTACCACAGAATAGTGTTGGTTTATATACCCCACCTTATTTTCCATAACGAATCCCCTCCCGGACTTTGGCACATGAATTCTGGTCCATCCTGTATACTTTCAAATCTCTCCGCAAAGACGTAATAATTTGCGTGATATGTTGACGGGGGCATGCTGTTGGTATTTAGGTCAGTATAAAATGCAACCATACGAAAACTGTTATTACTTTACAATAGAAAAATAGTGCAATTTCAACTGCATCAAATTGTCAGGTAAATGATTAATTTATGTGCAATAAATCGAAAATGTGTAACTTAAAATTTTTTATGATGATGAAAAAATTTTTGATTTGTATGTGTAAAATGGTGATATTTCAGGAGTTTTCAACCAGTTTCATTGTATAATTACAAAATATTTTAATACGAAACAAAGCAAGCAATGCAAGAAATTAAAATAGGCTGATTAATTTAAGTGACGGTAATGAACAAGTCTCTCTAGGACAAATGGACGTGTTTTTATACCAACTCATACATACAGATATAACTTAATTATACAGTAGAAGCTCGATAAAGCGCTCATGTCAGGAGACTTAAATCTAACCCGCGATATAGTCTATGTGCGCAGTACCAAGATAGACCAGAAAGAACAAAAAAAAAAAATTTCAATAAAGTGTTATTTAGCGCCGCAATTATTTGCCACAGTATCACGTTAAAGTTTCATCCTTTATAATTCGGCCCGCCTTAACTGCGGTATTTCGTTCAAGAAATCCGCAGATAACAAAAGTCGCGTATATTCAAGACAACGTAATAACCTACATAAACCACTACATACAATTATTAAAAAAAATTTAACCCCATATCTCAAATGCTACTATATTTGTGCATGGTACAGATATTTAACACGTCCGTAAAGTGTCCCAATACACTTAAATATCGTAAAAATTACACGTAGCGTGTGCATTGCGGCACAAATTAAATAGAGCGGCACCTGCAGCCACACTGCGAACGGTCGTAGTGATTTGGCAACAGTGCACGCGAGCCAGGTGGTCGGCTACTGCTGACGTTACAACACAGCACGGGCCTGACCCACAACGCTATCTCCCCACCCATCCACCCTACACTGGCAAGGACGTGCGCTGGGCAGACAGAGTGTGTTTCCATAAGCGTTGATAGAATGGCATCTGATAACACTATTCCTTGCGTGTAATGTGTACTTTATCTTTGTCAACTACATAAAACAACAGTAGAACAAGAACGATTACGACCACATGGTCGTGAATATTTTGCATTTGTCTCTAAACATGTCTTGCTTGTATGACATCCATATCAATTACAGAAAAGAATCAGATCATAAACATAAAATTGACTTGGCATAGTTTTTTTTCACACATGTTACTGAAAAATTTAACTCCACTGGTAAACATGCAATTAAATTAACTTAGCTCAATTTTTTTTTGGCGTTTTCGGTGCAGTACTAACATTTGATCCTGTTTGTCGTGCTTTATTTCGAGACGTACGAACGGCACACTCGTTTTTTTCCCCGTACCTGCGCCCAATTGCAACAGATATGTCTTTGAATAAATGTAGCTTTCTCATTTTGTCAGTCAAAGTAAGAATTTTGCAATATTCTCTTCAGTTTAGAAGGGATCATTACAGTCTATCATTTTAGGAAACATTACGCTGCAGGCCACAGAATTGTGTACATTGCACACAGTAGAGGTGCTTCCGGGCCGTGTACTACGTGCGGGCGGGTGGCAAGCTGGCAAACGAGACAATGTAATTAAATACACGCGTGTGTTCTGCATGGAAGCAGTTTGCAAGCAGGCTACAGGCGACGCAGCCTGCGGGAGATCTATGCAAGTGAAGTACCGCCGCCCACACATTCGACACTGCATCGCTTCCTTGCCCCTGCCACCCGCACCATCTGCTGGCCGCTGGCAAACAAAAATACCGCGCGCATCAAGCACATTGCGTAACAGAGTAGATAACAGCGGCTGACAACATGAAACTAGCTGCTCTCATGTGCACGAGTGGCGTGTTAGTAGTTCGTACGGCAATCTATGCGCGTGAGAAAAAATACGATATCTTAAGAATTTCATGTTAAAAATTTTAAGTTTTTTCCCCTAGTTTTCCAACCGTGTTGGTGAAAACCGCAAAAACGAAGTCCGCAGATAAGACGGGCTGACTGTAATACAGTTCTCCAGTTTAACTGTTAAACTACTCTAGTTTATGTTATGTCGATATTATTTAACTTGTCTTTCACCGAATAAGCCTTTTCTTTTCTGCGACATCGCACCACATAAAAAACTGAACTGGTCACAATAAATTCTTGTTGGCAGCTGCTAGTGTGTCGTCAACTGTGACTATCACTTCCCACCCACGTAGCGGCTGGGGATTCCCTAATGCCAGTTTCTGCCCCTTCCCCATTCCAAGCAATACTTTCCTCTCCGCTCCAACCATCCCTAACAAGAGGCCTTCCGCACCGCCGCACAGCGAGACATCAAGACTCCTGGCGACTAATAAACACATCCGGCCTGTCAAACTTTGAACACATGCATTACAGCTTTCTGTCTGCTGCCTTTTGTCCTTCTCTGCCCCTCTCGTTTGATCGTTTGACCCGCAAAACAAACGTCCCTTTGAAGTACGTAGTAGGATTGTGAAGTTTCTGGTATATTAGCTTGGGGGACATGAATTACCCCACGATATAGCCGAATGCGTGGTTTATAGAAGCGCAGTTTACCGAGCATCTACTGTATATTGACCTTGCCTAACTTAATCGAAAATTCCACCCACCATTATGTCCAAAAGAAGTGAAAACCTGCTCTGTCTGACGATGAAATAAATAAAAGTAATCAGAGATTTTCATAACATAAACTTCTTTACATATAATTTATGTTAGAGTTATTCAACAGATCGCCCAAAGCAAACAATTGGAATGTGGAATTATTCTAAGTCTGGCAACAAAAACTAAACACAAGATCTTAACGATATAACTCCTTATAAATTTGCAACCAGAATCATAGTTTAAACTCTTATTTCTTATAAATGTACACATACTGCCCTTAAAGAAAAAGCTTATATCCGAATTTGGCCAGATCTGTGACTGATGTGGACCAGATATGAAATGGTGTATATTTATCTATCCCTAATGCCATATCTGGACAATTTCAGGTCTAGCCAGATCTGGTCCAAAAATACACATTTTTCATATGGGTAGACTTGCACATATTCCACGTTGAAAAACCAAATAATATACCACTAAACTATGCTAATCAATTTAAAGTAAATTGGGTAGACTATAGTTATTGGTGAGAAAAATTAACATGGCACTAACCAGGAAGAAGAAACATGTGATCAGATGACAAAGCTGCTACGCAGGTGCAATAATACATTACAAGTTGGTTAATAGAATCATGAGGTTTTGTAACAAATTATGTGCTTCAGGATAAAGGAAGCACTTTGAAATCCTAGTTAGATTTTGCCTTTCAAATAATTTTTAAATTTAAGCAACTTTTTAATGTAAACAAATCACTATAAGTACATATGTGCATATATTTTTAAAACTCGAAAGTCAATAGCTGAGGTCACAATGAAAATTAAATTTTAATAATACTGCAAGGCATAGTGGCTGAACAGAGACTCTAGGTAACCAGCCTGCATGGCACACACACCTATATCCTTCGTATTTTGTTCCAAATAGCGGTTGAATAAGCACCCATGTATCAATCTTCATGTTGCACTGGCCTAGATTCACCAAGTGCCTACATTACCTATTGCTAGACACGATGAGTCACGCTTGCTGGTTGATGATGCACTGTTGATAATGTAGCTGCATCTGGAGAGTTGTAATATTTTAAGCGTGAATCAGATTTCTTAATATAATATTTACACTGTAAATAATAACATACATGTAATGGTGAAAATGGCAGACTGTAATATGTAAACATCTTATCAGGGATTGATTGAAACTAGTTTCACTTTGTGACACACAGGAACTGATTAACTATGTATCCCAGAATCTTTTCCTATATTTTTGGAGAAATGGTCACGCTATGGATGAGTATTTAAGGAAAAAAAGATGTACACTTACGCCTTATTTTACACAAAAAAATCATAAATGTAAATATTTCTAAACCCTTATAATGGCCGCATCCCGTATGTCTGAGCCAAAAATTTGGTCAAAAACATGTGATAATTATGGGAGTAAATAAAGTATTCTATATTTAACATGGTCTTCAAAAGTGCTCACTCTAACGTGAACAACCCAAATTGAATTTGTAACAGAGCAACAATTTTTGGTATGATTCTTCTACACCAATTTGTTGTCATACGTAGCTATTGTAGCACAGAAATTGTGAATAACAATATACCTTGTATATACTATGTACAAGCAAATTAGTTTTCATATGAAGTACAGAAAGTTGCCTTTTAACCCTTTGGAGAGCATGCTCATATATTTACATCCAACGCTTTGCTCTGATTAGCACACAAGGAAATGTAAGCCTGGAAATTTGTTACTTAACATAGTAAGTATGTAATTATCGACCATCCACAAACATGAAATGAAAGAGACCCAGAAAAAAGATTGCAAATCAGGGCATTTCATAAACAAGTCTATATCAGTTCTCGAATACAACATAAACATGGGGCTGGTGGACAAATGTGACATGCAAATGAGTTTCTTGGATAAAGTACTTGCAGGACACTGAAATGGTACAAGAAGGTGTTTTTCGTATTCTTGATGTTACCATGTATAACTCATAAGACATACATAAACCAAAAACGGGGCAGAAACCGAGACATGTGGATTACAGGCTGAATCGTGTAAGGCAGTTGTTGGAGGAATTCATCACTACACGAACTTATTCTAGAAGCAGATGTCACACTCCTGTCAGTGCTGTTACACCAAACCCATTGCGACTAACAGGCAGAGACATTTTCCCAAACCAGTTCCTTACTGCAACAAAGAGGACACCACGACAGTGCTTTACATTTGTGTGTTTGTAGTGTGTGTGTGTGCTTGTAGTGTGTGTGTGTGTGCTTGTAGTGTGTGTGTGTGTGTGTGTGTGTATATATATATATATATATATATACACATATATATATATATAATGTTGAAGAAAATGTGTGGTAAATAGGAAAAAAATGTGTTGTTAATTTGTTACGCCTGAAAAGGAAAATAGTTGTAAACAACTGGGGTTATGTTACAAAATATTTGACGAAATTTTTAAATGTCATATATACCATTGTTGAAAAAAGTAAAATTTGTTTTTGAACACTATAGCAGATTAAACAGGTGTACTTAAATATAAAAGGAAATTGAAATTTACTATAAAGTAAAAAAAAATCACTTGAGTGTAAACATAACATATATTTCTTTTGCTCGTAAATTTTTTTCCGTGCGCGCACAAGCTACCTTCCGAGGACATTCGCCAGTTGGCTGAGCGACGTTGTAAGGATATTTTTTCTTGCGAGGACCGGGTGCTGGTCCTCATAAAGATAGGTCCTTATATTCGTATTCTACTGGCTATTCTGAGTTCATAAATATAAAGGACATTATATTTCTAGCCGGTCCTCATTTTGCTGTTTAAATGTTGTATTTGTGGTTCAGCAGTTTTCCACCAGACGGTATTCTAGTCAACTTGCGTACATACTTCTTCCAAACTATACAGTTCAAGTGAGAACCATTTCACACACACCTTAAAGTACTTTGCGAGTACCTGATGTGGATAATTATCAGTAACAGATACACAAAATGAGGACCAGTTTCATTAGTCAATCAGGATGTATTATTTGAAGTTTTATACTTTTGCACACTCGCATGAACATGTTTTTTTGTAAATCAGAGTGTGAGGACCATCTTATACATGCCTGGAAATTATTTAAAGATATCAAGCGAGGACCAGAGGTAGGAAGTATTACCTGGGGCGTCGTAAAAGGAGGGGGGGATGGGGGGGGACATATCCCCCCAAAAAAATTTGTAGTTTTCAAGATTTTTTAAGATTAAGATTTCCTTCAGTTGTAATTAAATATTTTGATGCAGAATCTCTTCAAATAGCAGCATTTTGCACCTTAAAATATAAAATTTCCCAGTTGAGGACTCCTACACACCCCTTTATTATGCAGGATATATGTACACTTTCTTTACCAATGATGTCCTCGCCCAAAAATCAAATGCTTACGACGCCGATGGTATTACATTAGATAGTATATACATATTTTGTATTGGGGACACAGTTAGTAAATTGAAAAAAATTGGTTTATATGCAGTTATATAATGCCAAGAGTAACTTACACAATAACAATACGTAAATATGATATCACAGAATTAAGGTATTTGTATATTATTTTACCATACACAATTTAATTTGTGCATTTGAATTTTTTTTTTAAATTTTCTTTCAGTTTAATATAATTTACTAACTTTTTTTTTTGTATGTATGTTTAATGTCCTCCGTATTTTACGCTTTCACCATAAGCAAAGTGAGAAAGCATATTTTATTCCATAAAAAAATAATACAGGCAGATAACCATTATAAATAAATATTAATAAATACAAAATGAGAATTCAGCAATTATAACAAAATTTGAAAGAACACTTCCACCGTAAATCTTGCCACAAAGCTCTGGAAAGAGTGTTAACACTACAGAACATATCATTAAAACAATATTTTGGTACATTTTTAATGCAGTATTTTTAGGCTGAATCGGCGCTACTAAAATATTTACATTCCTAAATTAAAAGTTGATATACAAACACGCTGCGACTCAATTGCAGTAAGAAGTTTCGAGTGGTTTTACTACTACTGTTACCCAGCAAGGTGATCCGGGTTTGATTCCCGATGGGGTTGACTTGGATTATTGCATATGGTTTGTTCGGGACGATGCCACTGGCCAGCGGGTTTTCTTGGGATGTCCCATTTCCTCCACACCTTCATTTTGAATCTACTCCATACCTCATGTCTTTATTGGCACTTAAAACCTTTAAGGGCAATGATGGACGCTGAAAATCAGTCATATGTGGGAATAAGACGCAAATAGGCTTAAACCGTCCACAAACGCGTACTTGTATGTTATCAGCGAGCAGTTAGATTGTATATAACGCAGGGAGCCGGATATCGGCAGTCAGTTGGCAGCGAGCCTTCGTAGAGTGACGGTGTACTTCTCTTCGCTGTGCGCTATGACATCTAGCGGCCACCGCTTGAACCACCTTAAATGTAGCTTATTTTCCTTTGTTATTTTCTGCTCCGCCCTTCTCATCGCTTGGTATAACAAATGGAGAGGAGAGGGGGGAAAGAGGCGAAGAGTGAGGGTAGTGAGATTACTTATCTCTACAAGTCTCGCATGCACCACGAGTGACGTGGCGTGGCTAGGATCATATCAACACACACAGCCCAAACCTCTGGACCTATAGCCCAGGAATCTAAGACCATTTCCGGCCAAAACATCCAAAAAAAATTGTCCAAAGCTGAAATTTGGCTCACTTGCAGAGTCGGGCATGCTTAATAACATATCAAAACTTTAGTGCTCAAAACCATGTGCGCCACATCAAAATCGTGCAACAAATTCATAAGTGATGCGTTAGTGTAACGTTTTACTAAACTGCTGCCGTGACACGTAACTTTTATCTTACAATTAAAACAAATAGTTCAAAATAATCTAGAAACCCTGATCTATGTAAGTATGTTAGAAATACCTAAATATGTTAAGTTTACTAGACACCGTAAAACAACAAAGTGAAGGAACGTATTATTTTATCACAGTTGTGCAAATTCGACGACGATTATCAGCAAAACTAAACGTCTACGTGAAAAATGTGCCATGTATATTTTGTTGGCCATTCTTTCAGCTTTCTATTGGTATGCAGTGAACATGTTAGCGTATTTCGTTGGATCACTAGAGCAGTCCGAGCGTCGCAGTGTACCTGGTTCGGTGCTGCGGACAGGTCAAGCAGCTAACACAGGATGGGTGTGTGTATTTCCGGGAATTCCAATTTCCTAGGGTTACAAACAGGCCTACTTAGACACACAAATGCCTTCTGTTTATTCTGTATCATTCCTCATCAGACATATGACAGGTTACTGCATTTTTGGTGGCCGGTATCTCAGTGAACCTAATTTCTCCAAAAAAAATTGTAAAAACTTCTCGGCAATATTTATGAGAATGTTTTCTTCTTACAATATGTCATTTACAAAAATAATAAGAGAACGTATTGTTACCTTAAGCTCTGTAAAATAAACAGGCAATTTTCTTTGTAAGTGCAAATTAGGATACCTCATACAGTGCTTGTGAATACGTCGGTTAAGTCGCAGGTTACTTGTGAAGGATTATGCTCAATGGTGAAAAAAATTGTGAAACGTACAAGTGAGTGTAAAAACTATGGAAAAGGAGATATTTTTATAGCAAATAAACGTGTTGCACTGAATAAATACTGCTGGGCAACAAAGTAAAATAATTTTGTACATTTACGACAAACATTTTGGGAAGACGTATCCAAAAAAATCTGTAAGTTTATAAAATTGCTGTGAATTTGCAGAATGTGTTTGATATACAAACGTGTATATTTATTTTTAAAAAATTGCATACGTAGTGTCTATTTACAAATAAATTCTTGTACATTTTACGATAATTGGTTGAAATAACACCAAACATTTTTTTTGAAAACATTTCCCACGATTTTTTATAAAAATACAAAATATTTTGTAAAATATGACGGGCTTGAAGTAATTTTCTTTGAAATCAAACACTGCTCATAAAAATATATCTCACTACTCTCCACAAGCATCGCGTTGCTTTAAAAAATAAGGAGAAAGGTGGATATCTACTTTTTGTTCGATGATAGGCTTCCATTTCTGAATCTGAATTACTTATACTACTGTCAAGCAGCAGAAATAATCAATTTGGAGACATTTTTGAAGGAAAGGCAAAATAACCACGTACACAGAACGGAACATGTGTGTGGAAAGAAGAATTTAACCCAGATGTGCACGTAAGACGAACATCTCTTTTCGTGAAAATTTCTGGTTTCTATGAATGCGGAAAACAAGTGATGCTGTCTTTATCAGATTACAGATATCGTTGTAGCAGAAGTTAGGTATCACAATTTTTGCAAAAAACTTTTGACGAACAATCTTAATTTTAGCCTAAATAAAAGTTTCAGTACTGGTCGTCCTATTGACACAAATCAAAATAAAAGTATTGCAAAGCTCTGTCCTTTTTAATAAGAAAAGCTATGAACGTCGATTCTCATTGACAGAACTGTGCGGTTTCAGGATATATTATGGAGATGAGATATACTGTAGAAGTTACGTGGAAATGAATGGATGATTAGAGAATAGCATGCCAATATCAGCAGTTGGATGTAAAAATAAGAATTTTAAAAGAAAAACAGGACAGTCACATTACAGTGCTTAGAGAAACTGTACACAGAGAAGAAGATTTGGTACATTCAACAGTGTACTTCTTTGTATGTGGCGAAACAAGCATGTGAAATTTGAACCAACCAAATATTTGCTTACCACCAAGGTTTAGTTCTCTCAAGTGTTTAATCCAATTAAATGTACATTTTGTTAGAACAACCAAACCAATATTTGAAACACTTCACACATTGCAAAAGAAATTTAAGATTTTGTTGGATCAAATACATACTTGTTTCGCCACACACAAACACATACATCGTTAACTGGAACAAACCTCTTTCTCCCTGTAAACATTTAATCCATTTAATCGAACTAAATAAAATAACATAAATAAAATCTTGTGACGTCAAGGTACCCTAGTTTAAATTAAATAAAGTACAAACATTACACACAATCTTTAAAAATGACAATACCAGTGTAGATGCAAATCAACAAACACTAAGTTCTCGTGGACTTGATATTGTTCACATCAAAGAAATAGTGCACTCTGTCGAAACTTATTATTCACTTGAGGATTTATAGCTGTATGGAACATGGACAAGTATTCCCACATCCTCTTTATACAGTGGTTAGATCACGATCGTTAAGAGTAAACGTGGACATCGCAAGGCCAGCAAAATGAGTGTCTTCTATTCATTAACTTGAACTCTGGAAATCCAAGCGTAATCTACACAACGTTGTGCTGTGCTATGCCTTCTTATACCTAAATAGTAAGGAAACAGGGCCAGTTTGGTACTTGTAATGTTTAATGAACCTATTTAATTTACGGTGGTTGATATTATAACATGCAATATTTCTGGAGAACTAGCCAAAGGGACTGCGACATGGAGGCTTCTATATTTTGATGTCCTTGAAGGAATCCGTGGGACCCACAGTCACAGGCAATAATTTGCTTCAGCATCTCTCACATCTGTGACCTCAGGACATGCACATAGCATACAAGATCTTTTCGGGCCTAGTTCCTTATTCAAGCAGCTCTTGGTCATTTAATATGATGCGTGTTATCCGACAAAAATTATTTTAAGTAAATCAAAATACAAGTGTTCACAAGATCCTCTGAAAGTAAACTTCCAGCATTAGAACACTGCCAAACTCAGAGCTGTGACGCGAGCAAGGATAGTAATATAAGCCATATGTTAATTAGTATTCTACGTGACTCGGTACTTGTCTAACCTACGTACATCCCACCATTAATTGTTCTGTTTTCGGTGAGGTCCGCACTGCTACAAGATTTTTTTGAGCTTTTAAAAACTACTATCAAAATACTCGAAAACGTTTCATAAATTTATTATGTAATTTTATTCCTATAGCAATATTCTCCTGTTCTAAATGAAGAAATCATTTCTGTCCGATAGCAGTTTCATTAAAAATTACAGCACCGCAGAACATAATTTAACTTGTGAATCACTATCCTTGCTCATGCCACGGCTCTGGTAGGTAGCGCACTCAATGAACACTGTCTTGTCCAACAGCTGAAGTTAATTGTAAATTCAAAGACTGACAGTGTATCCATCAGTCGCATTGTACATCTACGTCAATATTTCGACCAAATAGGTCACACACGACAGTTTATCAATGAATGTTTTACAGGTTTTGCTGTTTACGAACAAATTTCATTAAGTTCATGAAAATACAACACTAAATTGCTTAGGGACTTTTAAACTATATGAAAATGTAAGGTATTTTTAGCATTTTTTAAAATGTCAGCGATAATTGTATTTTTGCAGTTATATAATCTTCACTTATTTCTCATTTTGTGTGGTAAACTGTGTTTTAGTTATTTTTGTAGAATTTTTACGCTAGGCCTAGCAGTCTGTGATTTAATGTAAAGTTTTATAAATGTATTGTAGAACAGTGGTAAAAAATAATGCTTGTTAACACTACAAATCTGTAAATGAAAAATGGCAAAACTATTTTTAAATTGTAGACAGTACATAAAACAAAGCGAGATCCCATCCTGATCATAAATTTAAGTGTAAGTGATGTCTAGAACGAGCAGACGGAAGTGGAATGTAGCATTTGTTTGACTTGTCCACCGCGCCGAACCTGGTACACTGCGACGCTCGGACTGCTCTAGTGATCCAACTAAATACACTAACTTGTTCACTGACATACCAATAGAAAGCTGAAAGAATGGCCAACAAAATATACTTGGCATGTTTTTCACGTAGACGTTTAGTTTTGCTGATAATCGTTGTCGAATTTCCACAACTGTGATAAAATAATACACTCCTTCACTTTGTTGTTTTATGGTGTAAAGTAAACTTAACATATTTATGTAGACCAGAGTTTCTAGATTATTTTGAACTATTTGTTTTAATTGTACGGTAAAAGTTATGCCTCATGGCGGCAGTTTAGTATAACGCTACACGAACGCGTCACTTATGACTTTGTTGCACGATTTTGATATGACACACACGGTTTTGAGCGGTAAAGTTTTGATATGTTATTAAACATGCTTGTCTGTGTAAGTGAGCCAAAATTCAGCTTTGGGCAAATTTTTTGGAGGTTAAAGCCTTTGTTTCCTGGTCTATTAGACACAAGAAATTTTCAAGGTGGCTTCCCCTCACGCCGTCAACTCCAAACAAGAAGGAATTTTTCTAAATTGGGAAATTAAAGTGGTGACAGGAAGTAAATGAGTTTTGCGAGATTACATTACTTTTGCTTCAAAACATAGCGAACTCATCATATACATACAATTTCTAAATGAAGAGTGAAAATCTTAAAATGTATTTTAAACGAATACTTTTCAACCTGCTGAGATATCTAATTGATTCTTACAAGCTTTCATAAATACTTAAAAAAAAAAACCTGCTTTCATTGTGTTTTTTCCTCAAAATTTTACCCAAAAAACCGTTAAGAAATGTAATGTGTTTCCAAATAATTCTCAGTAATTTGTAAACCCAGGGAGAAAACGAGATTATTTTTGAATAGGAATGTAGCTTATGTGACAAGTTATTTCATTTTTTTTCCCCCGAAATCTGACATCAGGTGTGTAAATGGAAGTAAAATGTTCCAGAATTCCGGCAAAATGAGCATGGCTATGGATTAATAATTCAAAAGATGTTACTCTTCGCCACTGGATTTATGAAAACACAATTTGCTTTTGGAACTCATACACACATAAGAATTCTGATGACATGTCTTGGTGTTATCGGGTATTATGTAAGTCTGCGGTGAGGGAGATTTATAGCATCCCTTGTAATAGATTGTGACAGGAAATTTCTCTGATATTTTGCATGCACATGTTAGTAGCAGAAAATGTTTATATTTGAAGTATATGACAAAGTTGAGAACTGTTAAAAGCATTGAGGACGCAGCCGCCACGGGACAAGCTAAGAGCCGGTGAGGGGTGACATGAGCTCGATGCAGAGCAGTGCCTGTAATGAGGACGGGAGGAACGAGAGATTTGCCTAATGAAACACTACAATCCAACCAGCCGGGAATCAAACTGGAGTTACAATAATGTTGTGCAATTTTGACAGAATACCTGCCGAAGTCGTCTCAAATATTTCCTTTACTTTTTTTTTTTTTCGTAAAAATAATTATAGCCAAGGACTAAACGACGGTAACTGCCATAATATGATACACAACTATTAGGGAATGTACCCCGTTTACTTTAACATTTTAAGAATAGGCACTAAAATTTTTTTAAATTTTTAACAATAGTAACGGATGAAGCCGCAGCTGGGAAGGTAGTTATATATAACTGGTTTACAGACAGTCAAACATTTTCGTATTTTAGGATTTCATAAAGTACCAGTGCTATAGTAATTATGTACTTTATTTACATTTTACGTAAACACGATAAAAGACTCTTTTTGGTAGCTAAATACAAATTCCATATCCGAAATGCCTGCATACGTTTATACGTTTTCGTAATGAAATATTCGCCATCGCAGTATGTAATGCATGCTTTTTAACGTCTTTGGGAAAGTACCTAAACTGCGAAATTATTTAAGTTTACAATGACAAAACTGATCATCTTTAAAATATATAATGGTAAAACATTTGAGATTTGTTTTGTAAGACCACATTCCAATAGGAACAACTCTATGATTAACAATCAACATAAGCATTATGTAAGTAATTATTATTTGATTTAAATGTTTATCCAATAAGTTTGACATTACAAAGTAAACAAATAATCTCATATAATCTCACTAACCTAAAGGTATTGTTTTGTTAGTTAAATCACAACACAATTTGAACTTGGAGAAAGACAAATAAGTTTTACTTCGGCATATTCAGATGCACAATTTGGAATTTTCAGGTCACAAAGGCATATTGCCCGCACATCAAGTCTTTGGAATCAATATGTTTTCCTTTCTTGAACATACTAGTCCGACATTTCAGCAAAAATCAAACACAGGTGAGTTTAAGGAATGCTATTTACTACTGTTATTCTTGTCTTCTTTACTTTTCTGTTCATCCTGTGCCTTTTTTATGTATGTTGGGTTTCTACAACGCAGTCCTCGAGCATGCCAGGAATCGGCAGTTTCTAGCAGAAAACATTCATAAATAAACCTATGTAACTTGGGTACCATATTTGCTTCCCAAAAGTTTTCGTCTCATTCCACTATTTTAAGTTCAGTGCTTAAGTCACAATGAATAACAAGTATGTATGTATTTTGTTGTGCTGTGTTTAACTGTCCCTGTATTTGATAGTAAAAAGGATGTGATATGTTTTTTTTTTTGTCGCTACAAAAATAATTTTTCAAGGTGAATACCAACAAAATATTTTGTGCCCACTAACAATTTTTTTCCGTGTGGATAAGGAAAATACGTTTTCCCGTGCGTCAAAGAACGCAGTTCTAAGTGGCGCTTTCATACAGTGTTGCCAAAGTGTGTGGAATTCCACAAAATGTATGGAATCTGAAAAAGGTTTGTAAATTTTGCATGGAATGAATAGCTGTGTGAGATATGTGGGGGACGTGCTGTTGAATAATATATTTCTTATTTATAATTTGTGAATGTAGTGTTAAATATGAAATAATTCAAGAATAATAATTGAACGTGAAAGTGGATGCTTGAAATCAAAATCTCAGGAACAATATATTCCAAAAAATTATTCTGTTTAACTCATCGTACATAGGTGAGCACAGCGCGTTAGGAAAAGGCCTGTGCACTGGAGAAAGGAGGAGAGGAGGGCGATAAAACAGTAACAGCGAAAATTTTGGGTTCATTGAATGTGTGTAAAACGGTTACATTGTTCAAAAGCTATATGTTTTGTTTTATGCTTCTTATGTTCGCGGCTGAGAGAGATGGCCATTGGGTGTTCAGAAAAGAGGTTTGGTTTGTTACGGAAGAGCTTAATAGAGGTAAAGTTGTTTGTTTTGTTTTTAATGGGAAAAGGTGCCCGAGGACAGGGTACCGTAATCCGAGTGCAAACATCTGATTGGCCGTCCATAGGCACCTGTATATCCTGAAGGATGAAATGAAATCCTCCAATAGAGAAGTGATTAATAAGAAATGCAGGGGAAACAGGAGATCCTCGAGAAAACCCGCCGGACAAAGGAAACTCTCGTCACGTTTTTCCCCATGCGAAAAATCGGTGACCTATCCCACCGAGAATCGAACCCGAATCGCCTTGGTAGAAGTCAAGTGGTCTGACCACTCGGACACCGCGGCCCTAAAAAAAAGGGGGGGGATAAAGTACAGGAGGGGGCGATAAGGCAAGTTGTTGCAGTTGTTTCTCTGCCAAATTGTATGGAATTTAGTTGTGTCTGTTGAATTTGGAATAGCTAGATTGGCAAAACTGAACATATGCAAGGAGATAGCTAAAGTGATGAACATTTTTAAACGTGGGAACTAATTTGGTTCATATAGCAAATTAATTAATATTTCAGCATTTTTGTTAATTTTTTTGTAAACAGCAAATTATACTTCAAAGACGTTATCCTCAAAATGTGTATAGGCATTTCACTAATTTAAGCTATAAGCCATGGTTTTTTCATTGTGTAGAAATCAGTTCCAAACATATACAATGTTTCGCTCGTAAAGAATATCTCCCCGTGCAAAAAAAAATTTTTTTAATATTTGCAGAGCCACAAAAATAGTTGAAACAATAATAATGTACTGCAGTTTATAGTAATGTTATTCTACTTTTTACTGTTCAGTTCCCCAGATTTATAACTATATGCTAGAGTAGTTGATTTTAAAATACAATTAATGAACCTCAAAGGATATAACACACCAGCGGTCTCGACTGCTACATGGACGATGGGCTTTTATATTTTGTCACGTATAGGTAAAACATGGTATTTTTTGTATCAAATATTTTCTCTACTATCTGATCACACGTTTTAACACTAATTAGGAGTAACACAAATCCTAAAAAAAATACCACGTTAGAATATTGCTGCATGATATGAAATTTTTGTATAATATACAATCGTTACGTTCTGACTAAATTGTTAGCGGACAAACCTGAGGAGCTACATAGAGTAGAGATACACATTATCATTTAACTAATTTATAAAATAATTTGTTACATTAAGCATGTGACATACTTATCATTATTAATGTTGGTATTAATTTTCTAATTAGAATGATGTTTTTCACTGATTTAGTTTTCCATGTTTGATTTTAAATCAACACATCGTTGCAACGATGTAAATAAATGTTTGAAATGCATTACAATTGAATTTTTAAACATCAGTAAACTTCAGGTACACATTCACAATGCAGGCAGCGAAGTGACGTCTCTATCAGTCCACCACCTCGAGTGAGTGAAGAGGTTTTGGTCAGCGCTTAACATCATCTTCAGCACTGGTGGGGGGTGACATGATGTGGGTATGGAGCGGCGCTGGAATGAATGGGCGGGGGAAACGGGAGATCCCCGAGAAAACCAGCCGACCAGCGGCATCGTCTGGCATGAATCACACATGCGAAAATCCGGGGACCGGCCCCACCGGGAATCGAACCCGTATATCACCTTGGTGGAAGGCGAGGGGTCTGACCCCTCGGCCACCACTGCCCCACCACCACCTCGACCTTACCTCCATCCTGCCACTCAGTCTAGACGCGCGCGTTTACTCATCTATTTTCCTGTGCGGACAACAATGGCCATACTCTCATAGAAGTAATCTCATGACAACACACGCTTCTAGCTTCGTCAAGACGTAAAATGGTTTTTATGTACACAATTTTTGTGTGCGTAACTTATGCAGGGGCGGATCTCGACTTTTGTTTTGGAGGAGGTCACCGTTCCTAAAAATTAAAGTTGGGCGATTTGGGAGTCCTCTTCCGGGAAAACATTTGGGTTTTCAAGAAGCAAAATAGTGTTATTTAAGCATTTTACATACTTAAAAATATTAAATATATACTTACTGTTGAAATAGCGTGATTTCAATTTATATGTTTTGTTATTGTCTCCGGTATAAAATTCAAATTTTGACCTTGGGTTTAGAGAAAGGGGTCATTACTCCTCTGTGACACCCCTCCCCTTTTTTTTCTGGATACGCCCCTGATCTCATGTTTGTAATCTTTGTTTTTCACGTGTTAACTTACTTTATTAAGATTGGTCCATGGGACAGAGGAGGGGGGGACACGGCTGAATAATTATAATAATTATGTCAGTATTTTTACCGAGTTACTATGAAAATAGTAGTAATATTGTAATTGCGCTTCTAATCCACTGTCTATTAGATTTAAAAATGTGTTTGGTCTATGAGTTATTTTAAATGTGTGTAACTGGCTGCTGTGGTACAGCGTGGCGAACAGATAGGTAACGGACGTGCGGCAGCTCCAAGACTGCTAGTGACATCATCCATCCACCCTCGGCCGGCTATCTACACAGCGCTCACGTTAACGAGGAAACTCCCCACCCCTCTTCTAACCTTTAGACAACTCCAAGTTAGCCACTGTAAGCGCAGAAAGGAACGCCGTCTCCCTTTAGTTCACATCATTCGTTCTCCTGTCTGTTATGTCCTGTAGTTTCGGCATGGTGCAATGAGTTCACACGGCTGCCAATACATAGCATATCAGTACAGCGCATAACGGGTTATATACTGACGCGCGACACACCACACTATAACTGCCATTGCAGGACTCACGTTTTCAGTTTAACTGAAGTGAACCAGAGCTTGCCATAAACTTAAAAGTCCAGACGAGAGAGTACCGAGCTGTTATTCCAGAAATAAAACATCTTTACAGCAAAAATTCAGCAGATGAAATATCTGTTATAAAAAGAAAACTTTACATTAGAAAGTTAAACTGCAATTTTAATTAATATATTTATCTATTACTTTCGAAAATGGTTTTAGGCAGAAGTATGACACCTAGCGAAATATTCTACGAAGTCATCCCGCCCAATTTTTTATAGTTTCCAATATTTCTAGTAATGTAGAAAACTCCAAAAAAAGTAGTCATAACTTTGTTAAAAAAATGCTAAAAAAATTTTTTCATTGTCAGTCTACTTGAAATTTTTCTCTTATTCTTGTGCCAAGCAACAACAATCGAAAATTAAAAAAAAAAAATCCTACGCTCCATTACCCTTAAGCCCCAATGTTAAACACTGGCCAAATGTTCTTCACCCCCTCACTCACTTTGTCTACCAGTGAAATAATATAGTAATGTTTTAAATGATATGCTTAATGACTGTAATGTCAATTGTAATTAATTTACGTGTACTTTCTTAGTTTTTATATGTTGTTTAATTTTCCAGAAAATATTTACCTTATACATCTGCTTGTTATGAAAAACCATAAGCAAAATAACAGCAACTAAATGCTTGCACACTAAATATCGTCATCCATCATTGACAGCTTACATTTCGAGTGATTACATTTTCTCTTGTATACATAAAATGTCACAATTGTTTGTTAACTCCTTATTGGTGGGATGGCTAGACCTGGTTGTACTCACTACTGCTACATTACTTATTCTAGAGTTAATTCAAACGCTATTTTAACGAGTAAGTTGTGCAACAACAATGTTCATAGAAGCGTACATTATCACAGACTACGTATGAAACAGCGAAGTGGCACAACGGTAACGTGTTGGACTTACAAATACATGGGTTCGAATCCCGATTTCAGACATCCTGATTTCGGTTTACCATGGTTTCTCGAAATTGCTTCAGGTAGATGCTGTGATGGCTCCTTGTAAAAGGCCATGACCGATTCATATCTCAGTTGTCATCCTTGTGTAAAGTTGTGTAACCTTTTTCAATGACCTCGCTATCATTAAGGTGTAAAGCCTACTTAAGTAACAATTATAGGTCATTCGGGATAAAGTGAGCACTAAAGGTTTTTACCTTTGAAAAAAATCACTAGCCATTACTGCATATAAGTCAGCATTAGCATACTTGTATGGTTGGTAGTGATTCATCGCATGTAGTTCCATGTATTTTTCTATTAGAATACAACATTAGTGAAAGAACATAAGATGAAATCTACCTCTCTGTATTCATTATACTTCAACATATTTATTTATGATCTTATTAACACTCCTACTTACAGTATAATCAGACTCAATTGGTGCACAGAAGAATGTGACACTCTCGCCGACCTCAGGTCATCTTGCTCAGGTTGCTTCGCGCATCTAACAGTTCAAAATTATACCGACAGGTGGCATCAGAGTTAGGTTCTCGCAGTTTCTTCGCCGCTCTGCCAAGTTGCATAATTTGCGGGGTGTTTGTCCGTTGTGCGTACGTACATATTCAAAAGAATTGAAAATTACTATGAATATCATAGATAAATTATGTGAAACAATTGGTATTATGTAAATTATGTTTTATGTTTGCCAGCCTAGAAACAACATACTTTTTATTTCACACATTAAGAAAATATGTTATTTATTGCTTCTGAATTGTGTCATCGTTGATCGTGGCAGTAGAACTAAACTAAACTTGAATTGTGTGTTTCATGTCTGTTTTAGTGGAAGTTTTAAGTTACAAATTCAAATAAAATATGCCTGCATTTACGAGATTCGTAACAGCAATAGTGAGTGCTGTATAAATTAGTCAGTGGACAGAAACCAGTATTGTAATATGTTAACTCACAGGTATTTATAACTAAGATTACTTTATATTGTATCTTATGTTCATCCCTGTGCATTTAATGAGTAGTTATTGTAGCCAAAATTTATCGGAGCAGTTTAATGTAGTTGTTAACATTTCACAACCCTATGTAAATAAAAGCACGTGGCAATATTTACGTTTACATTTGGCAGAAAGATATAATCTAGCAGAAAATAGAAATTAATCAGGGCTTTTTTTGAGTGTTCACTTTATTCCGAATCATGTATAGAATGAAGCATTAGACACTGAAAGATAATGCTTTATTTATATTGTTACAAGTTTAGCAAAAATTTAAATGTGGGCAATTCTCTGAGCTCTTTAGGATAGAGATCTTATCATTAGAAATAAAAGAGTTGAATTAAGTTATTGATTTACTGGCTCACAAAGCTTATAAAAACATACAAAACAGCAATCAACTATAATTTTCAAAACACAATTAATTATGCACACAATTACTACTGTGCCACAGAAATATGAAGTAACTTTGACAATTAAAGCACAAAAAATGTCTATCATAATTTAATTAAAGACTACAAATTAAAATCAACAATCTTTCAAATAGTGGCAACATACAACCTTAACAGTCCGAAGTGGTGACGGCTCACCATGTGCTGCGTAGCACCACGAGCGCACAACTAACTTCACTCTTGAGATCTTCGGTTCCTCTCCCGTCGCGCACCTCCTTGTTGGCCGTTGACCCGCAGCAGCAGTCCTCTTGTCGCACCCAATACTGCTCCGAAGGTATGTGCCTGAAGCCTCACAGTAGACTCTGACGTCACCAAGATGACATCAGTCTCTCTCCACAAGCAAAGCACCTTCTTCTATAACGACCAATAGCGAACTCTCCCCAAATCTGTTGATACGGGGCTTTTATATTCTGGCCAAACTCCGGGTATTCCCCGCATTACAGGGGTCTAATAATAGACATTGCATCATGCTTTAGACGTGACTTGAGCCTCGTAGGCCGAGATCATAATGTAAAAGCGCAGTTGGAACCGGTCTCTATGATGTACTTCATTGGGATTCCCCACGAGGCAGCCTGGCTTGCGAATCATGGTATAGCCTCAAAAGGCATTTCAACACAGCCTCCAGCCCTCCGACTCACAGCATGCAACAATATAAATAATTATTTTTACATGAATACTGCCGGTATGCTTTGTTTGCTTCACTTATGTCGACTGGGAAGGACGTGGTAGGTAAACGTCACACGTTGCCCTGGCAGAGCGAAAGAGCCACCCACCCCTCTCCCTCATCCTGCCTGTCACTACCTTCAACCCCACCACACCCAGCGTGCATAGTTTTGGAAGGGTCCAGCAGTACGGAAGCCACACTCTCTACAGACTTGGTCCGATTTCTGAAATATTTTATAGTAATTAGAGTGAACAAACCACTTGATTTAGGAACCCGCCTACCTCGAACATATTTATATATTTTTTGGTATGGAAGCCAGACTTCTAAAGCCTGGTAATGACACAAGGCTCAACAATATAATCTGTACACGTAAAGTTAATTTGTGTGTGTGTGTGTGCGTATATATATAAATATATATACTGCTCCTTCGCATATCCGAACTAGTCGGGGGACGAACCGGATCAGTTTTCTGAATTGTTCGGATGAAACAGCAATTTATTTTGTTTATAAACAAATTAGGTATGTTCGTATTAAAGCAACACATGTGCTATAAGAAACACGGTGAACATATATACACAAACTGTTCATTGAAATTTATTTTACACTTTATGTACACAATAATGACAAATTAAAAGTAGTACAATATTTAAACGTACCCAAGAATCTCGGCGTAACTCCGCGCTAAAGTCATCTGGCAACGCTGCTTCCCGCCTGGCCAACGCTCCACAGCCAGCTGATCAAGCTTCCCCATCTTCCAATGTTCCCTCTATCGCCTAGCCACCCTTGAAATGTAGGTCACTGACACTGAACATATGCCATTGTGTGCGACTGCCTCGTTGCTCACGATATGTCACCACCATCCTTTATCATCCTTTAAGTGAAAAGCACTGTAACTAACATGATGTACGTTTTATAATCTACTGTGTTTAGATGTGCACATACTATGTACATAGTTACCCTAACAACACAACACAAAATAAATTATGATTTTACACTGCAGGAAAAAGAATGTAAAAAAAGCAAAGAAAAAAAAGAGACGATGCCTGTTTACTAGAATTACTCACTGTCACTGAAGTCGGAGTACGTGGCGCGAAGTGCCGGCTGTCGTATCATTTTCTTCAGTGCGTGTCGTTGTAGAGGCTGGAATTTTTGTAAACATGTCCGTCAGGCGTTGTTTTAATTTCGGCTTCTCACTTATCAACTGCTTTTGTATTACGTACAAAGACATGATTTGTTGTTCCGTTAAATAGCTGCGCTGTTGCATGCCGTCTATTTAACCTTCCACATATTCTAAACACTCTTCCTGCGAAATTTTCGCGGGCAGTTTTTCATCTTCACTGCTGTCTTCATTATATTCTACGCCTGTTAACGATTCAATAATTTCCAGGTCGGTAAAATGATGAACAACAGGAACATAAACATCAACCTGAAGCCACTCTAAACCTTTTTCTTCAATGAGGCCTAAGTCATTAACCTCAGGATTGATGCCGCACTTAGCATACTGCAACAATGTGTTCACAGTTTTTGTCTCAAACCCTTTGATGTCCTCAAGTTCGGCTTCTTCATCCTCTATCATGTTGCTGCTTGCCAAGGTTGGCCACAGTTTATACCAGGCCTCTTGTAGAACTGAATTGGGAATGCTGTCCCATGCTCTTGTGAGTGCCCAAATCACATTGCGTAAATTATATGCTTTCCTGATTTCTACTACAGTTTTCCCGGTATTTAGACCGGACAAAAAAAACTGCAAAAACTCTTTACAATACAGACACTTAAGTGATCGCAAGATTCCTTGATCCTGTGCTTGAATCAATGGCGTACAGTTAGGTGGTAGAAAAATAACACAAACATTTTCTTTGTCCAGTGATTCTGACAGGGGGTGTGCTGAACAATAGTCAAATAGGGAGCACAATCTTGCATTTTGGGCCCAAACTAACATAGTTGCAGTGTTCATGAGCTTGCCGAACGAAGCGATTGAACCACCCTTGAATCAAGTCTGCTGTGATCCAGGCTTTTTTGCTGGCTTTATATTCAACGGGCATGATCTTAATATGCTTAAATGCTCTTGGACAAGCACTTTTGCCGATAACCACCAACTTAACTTTGTGTGTTCCCGCCGCATTTGAACACCCTAGCACTGTGACGCGATCATTACAATCTTTCATTCCGCTGTGCTGTTCATCAGCTGTGCACAGGCTCGATCGCGGCATGCAACGCCAGTAGAGTACCGTTCCATCTGCGATATATGTTTGCTGTGGAGAAAGTTTTTCTTCAGAAACTAATCTCGGGAAATCACAGACGAACTTTTCTGCTGCTTCGGTGTCAGCAGAAAGCAATTCACCTTTCAGCTTGAAAGCTGAAATGCCATGGCGTTGCTGGAATCTATACAATCACCAATGGGAGTAGTCGCACATGAATCGCAACTTCAGTTCAGCATGAAACAATTTTGCTTGTTCCATTAATAATGCACCAGAAATAGCAACACCTTTGCTACGGCGTTATCAAAACCACTCCATTAAAACATAATCCAGTTCTGCACTTCTTCGCAAATGAATTGTTTTACGAATTTCCATTGCTTTACTTGGTTGACTATCGGCATGAAACTTGCAAAGTTCGTTCTTCTGTTTTTTCATGTCGTGCACAGTGGTTCTGCCTATTCCGTAACACAAACGCAGTGATTAAACTGATGCGCCGGCATCCAGTTTTTTCAAAATGTCCACTTTATCTTTAACAGACAACGCATCAATTTTACGTTTCTCACTTGAACCAGAACACTAATTTGTTCTTTTTGTAGACATCGCGAGCAGCGATACAAACAATAAATATAGTTCAAAACTATCCCACGAGCGAGTTACCGTATTTACTCGCATAATCGCCACACATTTTTGACCAAATTTTAGGCCCAAAAAATGGGGTGTGGCCATTATGAGGGGTTTTCAAAAAAATTACCTTCTAAATTGTTTTGGTGTAGAATACAACAACTGTAAATTTTTTCTATATTTACTCATCCATAGAGTGACAATTTCTCCAAAAATAAAGAAAAAGATTTTGTCGGTGCATAGTAAACATGGAAAAATTAAGAGGCTATAAAATCTTGTTAATCCATTCGTGTGCATCACTCAATGAAAATTGTTTAAAATTATCCCGCATAAGACATTTATATTTTACGGTCCATTACATTTACGCTATTATTTCCCGTGAAGTAGTTTATAAACAAATCCGATCCACGCTTAAAACATCACAACTCTCTAGACGCTGTTACGTTATCAAGAAAGCATCGTCAACCAGCAAGCGTGACTCATCGCGTCAACAGTGCATCAACCAGCGAGCCTGACTCACCATGTCTGGCACATAGATACTCAGTTCTGCCGCCACTTCTTATAGGCATTTGTTATAGGCATGAAAAACGGAGGCGCTAGTCATGTGTGCCGGCGCCCCGCGCTTCCGATCGACGAACATTTGCAATGGTCGCGTTTTGCAGATCACATTTTTGTCATTCTGGCTAAAATGTTTTCTCGCCGAAATCCATAGCAAAACCTGATCCCTTGGTATAAACGTCTTAACATAGTTTAACTGTATTGTGTCCCCTGTTGAATAATATGGGGTGCGGCCATTATTCGGGGTTTTTTAAAATACTGCTTTAAGCCTTTCAAAATAATGTGATGGCAGCCATTATGCGAGTAAATACGGACACCAACTGTTTATATCACGCGCAAGATAGAAACAGCTTGGAAAACAGCTGGTACTTCCCTGTGTTTTGTAGCGGGGAAGCTGGGTAGGGGGAGAATAGCTGCCTGCCTACCCGTCCGCGCCACCACCCTTCCCCTGCTCCCTCTCCATATTGTTGCCGGCGCTGCTCGCGGCTCGCTTCGTGACCGGCACAGTGCACACGGAAATTGCGTGCTGCACGCGCTAATTATACTGCATGTTTGTACATATTAATGGGCATGTACTCACATTTATAGCACGGAGAAAAACTGTTCGGTTAACTGAAGGTTTGGTTAAAACAGAGTCGGATAAGCGGGGGAGGAGTGTACATATATTCACAAGTTTTTCGTGACTACATGGTCTGGGAAAGTCAGGGAAATTGCTTTTGGAGACTAGATATTCAATAGATATTCAAATGTTTAAGACAAATTAGAGGCTTAGTGAGAACTTTACTGTTAAAGCCCTCATTTGCAATACTTTTATATATGAATATATATGAAAAGTCTTGACGGTTTTTCAACATGTAATTAAAATGGATTTATTTGTCTCTAACTCAAGAATTTCATCTAAAAACATGAACCAACAATATCCAAAAGATCACCTTATAAGATTAGAGTTAAAATATGTGTATTAACAGGACTCTAAATGTGGATTGCAAAATCACCAAAACTGTTTGTGACCATAAACAACTTGTGACCACACATAACTGGATTCCCAGTTAAGCTGTGTTTGAGCACATGTTTTCATTTCTCTTAAATTGAAGCTATGTGTAACTACGTACATGTATTCACTGTACAAAAATAAACATGATCGCAGAAATTAATAGCAAAATAAATTTTATTTAACTGAAAATAATTGTCTATACAGTGAACCCTCGATAACTCTGACCTCGATGTCCCGGACTTCGGATAACTCGGACAGAATTTCAAAATACCAAATTAATTTCAGTTAAATTAATTTTTTGGTCAAATATCATAAGAAAATTGTGTCTGCCTAATTTAAATCCATCACGTTTTATTTAAAAACTACGTAGCCTTTACTATTCCCCCCTTAAAATATCTGGCAAGTTCCGTGTGGTTAAATGTGGCTAGCGAGGCGCGCGAGTAGAGATGCAACTCAGCAAGCGCGCGAGTAGAGATGCAACTCAGCAGGCCGACCTCGCTTCTTTATCTTTCCTCCCTCTTCGCCGTGCGAGCAAGACACGCACGTGCGTCATAAATAAACACTACAGTATGATGCTGGTGAATTGGACGGTAACTACACGTCACAATAGCACCTAAAGGGAAATTAATTTTGTTCCGGTATGTGCGATAAATTCAAGATTGAAAAACAATTTGTTCCGGACATTAATAAAAAAAATTAAAAGCCATTGGTTTGCATTGCAATGTAGGCAAGGTGGTGAGAGGGTTTTACGGCCCTTTAACGACGTATTACAAGCCGATGAGGGTGAAGTGAGGTGAAAGAACAACACAACATCCATGCCCGAGCAAGGATTCGAACCCAGGGCCTCTCGCAATGTAAACTGGCACCTAATCCACTACGCTAGAGGCCGGCGCGAAGGCGCGATATCGAAAAAAAAAAACAGTGCTTAATAAATTATTAAAAAAAGGGAAGGGGGAGAAGAAAGGGGCATTTGCCCCGGGCCGCACATTCTAGAGGGCCTAGCTTTTGAAAAAGTTAAATGATTAAAATGAATGGGCTTTTATTGAGTTCCCGTTAATGTTGATGGTATCTGTGAAATTTATTTTAAGTGTAAAGTGTGTGTAAAGACGTCACTGATCTATGATGACGCAGCAAGTATGAAGGGAGGTCTACAAGCGCACATTATCACTTCAAACACGGCCGTAGACTTCAACTAAACAAAAAAAAAAAGGAGGAAATGTAGACTGAGATTTACGTTGCTCCTGGCCTCGTATTCTAGCAAAGAGGCCCTGGAAAAAAATAACAATTTCTGGTAGGAAACAAACAGCTGTCTGCAGACACTGTGACATGCTGATGTTGAGCAATTTTTAACGTAAACATCTCGTGAGTTGATTGTGGTCACGTGCGGTGTTTTTATTACTGTTGAGACTGTACCGGTTGACCTTGACTACTTCCGCTCGCGCTCTACCACCCTAGCTTATCTCACACACGCACGCACATACACACGCACGCAGACTGTCGCCAGCCAAACGAGAGAAAGGGGTGAGAACTTTTATGTGGTAGAAGGGTGCCTTGGTACCAGCTCCTAGCACAGATAAAAAAAAAGATCAGCCAGAAGTAGCATAAAAAATAAATAAAAAAGAATCTGCCTGCCCAGGTTGTTTGACATTCTTTCTTTTATAGTTCTCTACGTTACAGTGATTATTTCCCCACTAACCGCTCCTGTAAATTGATATGTACAAAGCAGTATATATTGCCGCCTCTTTTGCTTGTAGAAATTATAGCGTACTGATTTCCTCACGTTTCTTGTGATTAATGACTGCTTACCTCTCCTCCCCGGACGCCCCTCGATAACACGGACAAATCGTAACTCGGACAGCTTCTCCCCCCTTTTAGTCCGAGTTATCGAGGGTTCACTGTATTTTAATTATGATAGCTTAATTTGTCAAACTCAAGTTGACAGCGAATTTGCAAACAGCAGAGCAATCATTTTTTATTTGCAAGAAAACAACTGGAAACTCTTATTTTTTTCTGTAAAATCGAGAATAGCCAGGGAAATTCAATTCTGACATTCTGTAGCAACCCATACACACACACACATATATATATATATTATGTGTGTGTGTGTGTGAGAGAGAGAGAGAGAGAGAGAGAGAGACATATCCTACAGTTTTCTATAATCCACAGTCTGTCTCACGAACTGTTTCCCACTCTGAAAATAAATTTTATGTTTCATGATTTCTGGCAGTAAACAACTATAAAGCTGAGTTAGTTGAGGTTGTATTTTTGTTTCCCACATATGAGTGACTTTTTGTCTTCACTTCGTGCAATTTCTGGCGTATTTAAATGTTACACAAATATTAAGTAACAGAAACACCGCCAGTAATATTTAAATCCTTTGGATTAGCTGGTAAATAGGTCACTACAGGTTCATAAGCTGAATTTCATTATTTTTGTTTTGTAGAAAAATTTTTATCTTTTTTTTTATTTTGTTGCGGCTCACATTGCTACAAAACCTTTACAGCGGATTTATATGGGCTCAAAAACAATGTAAAAATAAGTATTTTAATTATAAAATGACACTCTTGAACAAATACAGAAAAAATATTCCAATATCTTTAATCGTTAGCAATATTTTTTTCTTCTGATTAAAGAAAAAATCTATTGTTTGAATATCATGAAAGGTTACCAAGCCCCACCTGAAATCATTTACCATGTAAATCCCCATTCTAGTACACGCCAGGGTGCTGAGATTGACACTACACTTAAAAACTCTCTATATACCTTACAGCCAAGATGTTCAAATTGAGAAAAATTGTAAATGAAAATATTAATTCTCAATGGACAAATTTCGAAGACAATTCTTTCAAACAAATACTGTTCGTCAAATTTCTTAAGAAATATTGTGATAGAAAATAATTTTAGGAAACAAATATATTCTTATAAAGTATTGTAAAAATATAATAGTTTATTCAATATAATAATAATTACCAAAAAAACTGAATAATGAAATATTTGCCTAAAAATCTCTCAAACAATACTTACTGTTTGAAAAAATGGTGCTAGCTGGTGGTAACATTTAAGATGAAAATGGACGGTAATATAAGGTTTGTTTGCAGCCAAAAAAAGTCAACGCTATGCAAATTTATTGCTAAGCAGTATCGTTACAAATACTTACATTAAACTTTATACGTTGAGAAGTTTTAATGTTGATTCCCACTCTAAAATTTGAGACTGCAAGCTTATTAAGGGCTTAATATATTTCTGTATTTTTTTACAGCAAACAAAGCCACCAATACAAGCCACCCTCCTTTCACAGTATGTATCAGAATACTTTTCTCGAATCCCGTGAACACAATCAATGATAGACTATTTTAAATAAGAGCAAATGTGTATGTAATACCATTATTGCAATTCAATTGAGTGAGATTTATCTTGCATATTTTCAATTTTGTCACGAACCTTTTAAAAAAACCTATACAGTATATTAAACATCTCTAGCCAATTTATCATGCCTAGAGCACAAGTCAAGCATATATTTAAACATAACTATGTTAATATTTATTAACCTAGTGTAATGTAACTTATTAACATGTCTCAAAACGTTACAATTGCGTTCTAAACGAAATTTTGTACAACATACCACAATACTCGTGAACACACCCACATCAGCATAAAAATATAATTTTAACATGTAAAAACTCAGATTGACTGTGTCTCAAAATTAAAAATTAATAATGTTTATGTTCAGAAGATATTATTTAAAACGAAATATCAATAAAGTTAAAATGTGTTGCAAATATTTAGATATTTTAAAAATTTTTCTTTAGCGATATAGTCTTATTTAAATTCGTGCTTCTGCAAATTTGATTCTGTTGCTGGCGGTCTAATTAAGCTGAAAAAATAATGATTTATAGGAGAGAAAAAAAATATTTTATAAAATATTACATCTGTGGTCTAACGATAACGCTAACATTTATTACGTTGGTCAATATGAAATTAAGACGCTATATTATTTTGGTATAACTGAAGTATGAAACATGTTTATAAGGACAGCCGAAAACTGAGTTACGGAAATAAAAGTTTTTAAAATAAGGTTTCTGTAAAATATTTATACTGAAATATGACACCAAGGATAGGATAGTTTAGTATGTTGATTGTGTTGGAAAAAATAATAATCAGTCTAAAATAACTTATTCTCCCAAAATCACTTCAGAGTCTGTGATGCACAGGTAGGTGACGCCCTTAAAAATCAAGCAGAAGTTACGAAGAGAAGCGTGTGTGTACCGAGCATCTTTGTCAGTTGTCGTGCAGCTGACAGTGAGACGTCACTTCCACTTGCAATGTGGAACTGGCAGCAGCTACTTTGTTCCTGGAAAAGCTCTCTGCAACCTTCGCCTACTGCCTCTCCCTACCACGTTTACCTTGCAAAACTTCACACATTTGAAGTATAGCAAGTGCTTTTGGTATAGTAGATTTAGGCCTAAATATTTTAAGGACTATATTTTATACAAATAATGATTAACTTTCCAACCACTTCCAAACTTATCTCGATAGCTTGAGAACTAATTTTTTCTTTTGTATGATTTTGCTCAAGTTTGTGTTTCATTGCTTTATGTAAATTGGCAAATAATCAACCTCATTTTACCTAGCACACATATCTTATTCATGAAAGATGCCCGAGATTAAAAGCAAAAATGAAATATTTTCCCTTTAATAATGCTCTATAAAGTGTAATTAAGTAAATTTTTAAGTAAGGCAAATTAAGTGACCAGAATCACTAGGAACCGAAAACTGTAATGACACGGAATCGAGAATCGAAATTAAGGAATTGGTACCGGTATCGGAATCGATAAAAATATGTACTTGACCTGTCCCTAGTTGTTACCAAATAGAACAGTTCGTTTAATGCAGTTTTTTACCTATCTGAATATTTCACAGATATTGATACATTTTTCAGCATTTATGAAAAGAAATAAATAACAGTGACATCAACTTCTTGATCAGTCTGTCATGGAATTTAAGAGTGTAAATTCCCAGGCAATCTTAGTAAAAGACCATGAAAAGTATCTCTTAAACCTCCTGGTGTTTCTTGAGGAGTCCAAGTACAAAACTTCCCATCTTCTAAATCCAAAGCTGATACATGAGATACAGCCTTCTCAATTCTAGGTTACACCAGAGTGAACACAAGTGAACGAGCAGTACCAAATGTGAAATTCAGTTTGGTGTGACCGGCGTTTCGAGCGGTAGCGAACCGCAATAGGCTGTTTTCTGCAGTGCTCAGTAGCCGCATGTTTGTGTTCGCACCTGCTCCACCCATTAACGGTTTTGCAGCGAATGATCAAAGGAAATTCGCGTTCACTCGAGTTCGGCGCTCGCTTCAGCGTGGCCACATTAGAGTGACTGCTGTCTGAACCTTTGTATCACCACTACTGCTGTATACAGAGTTGTTGTAAAGTTGTTTCTTTTGTTTTACTTTACTTGCATTGTTTGTATTGTTTAACTACGGAATTTACTGAAGAAATAAAATCTTTCATGCGTTTTTGAATATTCAACAAAAGACAGCACATCCCGCCAGGCATATAAATGCTAATTCCCTATCCTCCTCAGCAGTGCCCTCGTCTGTGATTATTTGTTGTATGGACAGGTCTCACAAGCAAACAATGTTGTGAACACATACAATTTGTATGTGTTCAGTCTGGTATGACTGCAACCATTCCCCCGTGTTCGCGAATTCTCGCAAACCACGGCAAAACATCAGTGAACGTCGGTTCGCTAGTGTTCACTCTGGTGTACCCCAGGCTTCAGAAGTTGAGGGGGTAAATTGCTTTAAGGAACGAAAACTGCCTTGAATAAAGTTAGTACCTGACAGGGAGGTTCCATTCTTTGGGTTTTCTAAAATGCAGCAAATTCAGAAAGGCAGACATTATATAAATTAATAAAAAAAGACTAAAACAGAGAGAATTTTAAACAAGTTTCACAATCACCGGGTTCCATAGTGATAATATTCAGCCAAGTAAGGAAGCAGGCATAAAAAACTTCCCAGATTTTCAGCACTCTCACCAACAGATGTTTCAAGTGGATGTACAGACAGATCAAAGCTCTAGCTGAAAATTAAATTAAGAGAGGAGAAAAGGTGGAAGTGGAATGCTGTTTCTTCCAATCATGTACTCTTTGCAAAGTGCTGCCTACAAGCTTTGTGAACACCAACAAACAACGTAGACAGTGAATGGCTACTGTACAACTACAGTAATGTGATGAATAATAAGAGGACAGGACTCGGAGAAACTAATATTAAACGTCCCACAGCACTTTCATTTCAGTGTAAAAAGCTGCAGCTAACATAATTTTGTTTAATTTAAATAGTGAATTAGACAAAAGTAGATTTTTGAGCACATGTTTTTAATCACCATCAAAGCAAAATTTGCCGAACAAATGTATATAGGTGATTCCAGACAAAATGAGAACTGTTGAAACTCTAGTAACTTGTTACCTTTCACGATATTTATAATTGCGTGCCACTTTTTAATACAGTCAGCCCACCTAATCCACTGTATTTCGTTTCAGGAAATCTGTAAATATTGAAAACCGCGTATATTAAAGATACCATAATAACCTACATAAATTATCACATGCAATTTTAAAAAAAATATTTTAGCCCTTAACCTCAAACACTACTCTATATTTGAGTGAGTACAGATCTTCAATACATTCATAAAGTGTCCCACAACATTTAAATATTGTGAAACATTTCACGTAACGTGTGCAGCGTTGGTGCATGATTGATAAAGCGACAGCCACACTGGAAGGATGTGGTGACGATGCAACAGTGCACGACGAACCAGGTGGTCTGCCACTACTGACGTCGCAACACTGCGCAACACGATACGCTATGTTATCTCTCTCCATCCTTCACTGCCAAAGACGTGCCCTGGGAGAAGAGGGAGTGTCTCATTAAGAGTTGATAGAATGACATTTATTTATCCCGTGTACTGCTCACTTCATCTTAGTCAACAAAACATAAAATGTGAGTGAAACAAGCACCACGACTACATAGGCGTGAATATTTTGCAATTATCTACACTTCTTGCTTGCATAACGTGCATATAAATTACAGAAAATAACAGGAAAATTAACTTAAACATAAAAATATTTCGACAGTTATTAGGAATGTTGGCAGTTTCATTTTTAATATGGCAACACAAATTAAACTAAAACAGACATGGCACAATTTTTTTCACACATGTCAATGAAAAATTTTACACCACTGCAAACATGCATAAGGACAAAGTTTTAGTGGTTTTCCATTTAATATGGTGCCACTGATTACACTAAAATTCAATTAGCACAATGTTTTTTTGCAGTTTTTGGTGAAGTACTATCACTTGATCTTACCTCTCATACTTGATTTCATGATACTTTTTTTTTGTACCTGTGACAAACTTTTGCAACAGACATGTTGTCTTTTAGTAAATGTAGAATTTTTGTTTTGACAGTCAAACTAAGAACTTTGCAATCTCTCTACGGTTTAGAAGGATCGCTACAGCCTTTCTTTTTAGGATGTATTACGCTGCAGGCCACAGAGTCGTAGGTAACTCCACACAATACATGTACTAAAAGGCAGTGTCCTAGTAATTAAAGGCCATGTCCTACATGCTCGCAGTTGAAACAGGTGGATGGCAACCATACAGACAAGAGAGTGTAATTAAACACACGTGTTCTACGTGGAAGCAGTTTGCGGGAGGGTGACGCAGGAGATATTAAATTATTTTGTTAAAGAAGTCTGTGGTAAAAGAGCGACAAACAAGATGCATGTGAGTGAAGTAACACCACCAACCAGGTCGCCAGCCACGTGCAATTCAACACAGCATTGTTTCTTTGCCACTACCGCCAGCACCGCCCACTTAGCTCCCGTATCTAGCACATTGCGTAACAAAGTAGATACTGTGGCTGACAATGCGAGACAAGCTACTCTTGTACACAGCGAGTGGCGCACTAGCAGTTTGTGTGGCAAACTGTGCATGGCACGAGTGAAAATTTAATTTCTTAAGAATTTAATGATTATATTTGAAAATTTTCTCCTAATTTTCCAACAGCGGTTCGTGAAATCCGTGGATACGAAGTCCGCAGATAACGCAAGCCATCTGTATATACAAACCACCCTCAATAACAATCAATGTGTGGATTGTACCATGCTCGAAAGTTAAGTTTTGAGCTTTTCAAAAATGGATGTCAATCATGCAAATATTGTAAATGCTAATTTTATAATAAGTTGATACTAATTTTTCCAGGCCCTACAAATTATGACGACTTTGCCAACTTTTCAGGTAGACAATCTGTAAAATACCTACTATATATTAAACTTTATTGTGAACTGCATGCAGCAAGTATTATTTCAAAATGTATTACTGCCACATTTTCACAAGATAAATGTATATTTATTGTACTTAAAAAAATATATATGTGGTTTACTATTTCAAGAAGTTTAAAACCTTATTAAATAGGTCTAACACATACCGATACTCATTTGGAAACATTCTGCAAAACCCTACTTTACTAAAAATTTTTTAACCATTCTCTAAAACTTGTGCATCTGACGGCTATGTTTAGTACCTATGCAATTATTTAAACAACAAAAAAAAATATATCGGACTTTGATAGACAAACATGTCAACAGTTATAATGATGGTTTTTATATATTACAGTGCCATTTAAAATGTGATTTTTTGTCATAAATTTTACTACTGCATGTTTTATTCAAATTAGTATTGAAGGTTGTTACACTTATAATACAATCCTAGCATTATTTTCTGTTCCTACCTCAAAAACCTAATTTTATTGACACACACAACCTACAACTATGTTATGAAATAAGCCACACCTAAAAAACTATATTAATTTTTTCACTGGTAATGTTATTAAAGGAAAATCAGTTTCACTGCAAAGATCAGAATTAACATTTAATGTCAGTTTTAATAAAGCTTACTTACAGTTGATAGCACCATGTTTCATATTATTAATTGCATGAATACGTTAACAACTTAAAAACTTTACAAGAATTAATGACCACAAATTTAATTCGAAGCAAAAGTCTTTTGCGTATGCTTCACAAAAGTATTTTGTTTAAAATACACATAATGTTGTTTGTATGAATAAGTTAGTGTGTCATTCAAACACACACCAAGCATTTATAACATCAGACTTTGACATGTGATAACAGTATCCATATGTATGATTCATAATAAAAAGCTGTAAAATATGGTTTCTGCATAAAAATCAAGAACTTCCATGTGTGTAGAAACTATTAACTCTGTCTGCAAAATTGAAACACATCCGAAGCTACACAGGCATTTTGAAACTGTCAATTGAAGAAACCCACAGATTGGCTTTAAAATGTAATTTTCTCAATGGTTCGTATGTCTTGCTCATTGTGACCAACAGTTGAAAACCCAGTAAAAACTTATTTTACGATTGTTCGTACACAATGCAGTTAATGTCGGTAGAACTGAGCCAAACAGTTTTTCGCCATTTCTGTCACAAAAATAAATGTGCATTTACTGCAAAACAAAAAAGGAACTAACCAAAAACCTGTGCGATTTCTACAACCTATCCCACCTGGATAACCTTTTAAAAGAGTCTGTATCAACTTATGTTGCCAGATTCATAAAAGCCTACAAAGGAAACAAACTTTACATCACCTGCAGAGATTACAGTACACGTAGGGCAGAAATTAGAACAGCACCGACAGGAAATGCACACGAAATACTCCAACTTTTACTCAACAGTGTAATATATAGACATTCCAACCCCTAATTCTATCATAACAGACAGAGGTAAAGTCTTAAGTTCTGCAGTGATGAGGGACTTACTCAAACTAATGGACATTCAGGGTACGATGACTTCTGGTTATAGGCAACAATGTAGTGGGGCAGTGAAAAGGCTGCATGCCACACTAACCTCCATGACGCCACACTACGTGGCTACGAACCAAAAGTATTGGGATGTGTTCTGCCCCTTGGTCACAATTACCAATAATGTGGCCCACCAGCAAATTATTGTCTTTAGTCCCTTTTTACTCTTATATGGTCACGAGCCTGTATGGCCCTCTGAAGTCTCTCTGAATCAGAAAGTCGAGGAAGCTGAGAACAAAAGATTTCGGGCTATGTGGAAGTTGATTCGTCATCAGACCTTGATGAACCTAAGAAAACAGCAGGAGAAAAACAAACAATGGTATGACCTTCCGCGAACGTCGGTTGAGTACCAGCCTGGGTAGGAGGTACCCCCATGAGAAGGAAAGGCTTGACACATAAACTCTTGCACTGATGGAACGACCCTGCCGTAGTGGTGAAAACGCTCTCATGCTTCTAAAATGAATTTATGTGCAACCTAAACTTAAGAACGTAAATGTTGAACAAATAAAAAGTTACTATTGCTAAGTTTAGATCAAAAGGTTACAGTCCGGCATATAAGTTGAAAGTAATATTTTTATTTATTTATTTATTTTCTTTTTATGTGGAATATTAAGATAAAATATTTAATACAGAACATTTTTGGTACATAAAATTTAAATAAATGTAAATTTTTTCTTTTTTTTCCCTCTTTACTTAAAATACAAATACAAAAAATAACGTGTAAATTCATACTTCCTAGTCTCGTTAAAATAAAACTGTCTAATAAATCAAAGTTAAAATTTGCTTAGTTTAAAGATCATATTTTACTTTTCTTAATTTTATGAAAAGTCAGCATGTTTTACAGAGATCAGTGTCTAAAATTTTATAGTTTGAATTATCACAGGGGTACTGCTATGATCGAGAGAAATTAAAGAATCTGCTATTTGAGGGCTAACCGGACTAAATATGGTGGTTAACATATTGATGGGGAAGCTGTACCTGGTGGCGCTTTCGAATGTTGTATATCAAGGAGTGCCTGACCATGTGGAGAAAATTTCTATTCATTCGGTTTCTGGAGCACATTTACTTCCATTCAATAAGGTGACTATTTACATTTCTTCGGAACCATTACCCTTTCAGCCATCATGACCTAGAAAACTAGGAAGTAATGTTGCGGCTATAATTAAGTATGTTAGTTGTGTTGATCATAAGCTAAAATATTTTTGCAGCCTTCAAAAAGAAAAGAAAACTCATTTCATGACTACTGAAAAACTATTGGATAGATTAATTGAAGCTTGTGGTAAGGATCTAGATAAAATACAGGGTTATAGTAGAGTAAAACATGGTTTAACACTTTTCTTTTAGGGGAAATAGTCAATTAGTGTTGTGATATAGCAACAGAAAATCATGTTGAAACTTTATTCAAGACTGAAAACAAATTAGCAAGTCATTTGGAGGAGGTGAGTAAACAAATCCTGGAAAATTATGAGTAGTTTGCCAGCCCTTCAAATAAAGTAACTGTGGTAAACGGTGTAATAAGTGATCTATTTGGTAAGGTGCAAACAATATTTAATAACATAACAAATTTCTTAAATAAATTTAAGGAAGCAATAGACTATAAATCAGGTTTCATCCAAGATCTCTCACAGGTACATCAAACAGAATTATTAATTGCAGTCCTTACGGCTTAACAGACTCGCACACTTTTCAGGACTGAGAAATTGGTTGGATTAGTGGAGAATCAGAAAAATTTCAGCTGTTTTGGTTACACCTGATCATATGAAATAAAAATTAGTACATTGGCCAAGTATAATTGAAAATGATGATAACCATTTAGATATTCCTATAGGAAGTTCAGATTTATTGTCATTTAAATATCTGCACTCGACAAATTTTCGAGGGAAAATTTGTTTCTTAAAGTCAAAATCCCTAACTGGAAACATTCTATCTATATATCTTACATCATTAGCCAACATTTTTGGCAGTTAACGGTAACAATATTATGACCATAAGAGAGAGACAATTACAAGATTGCAGACCTTTTGAGGATAATCTTTGCTTTGTTCCACAAATATAGGGAGATGCTACTGTAGCGGCTTTATGCTCAACATCTGTTTTTAAGGGAGCAACTACAGAACAATTGGGGGAAGTATGTTCTTTTACATGTCAGATAGGTTCATATTTAGCTGTATCACAGCCTGGCCCAGATCAATATTTTCTCACCAATGCTAAGGGTAAACTTGAGTTAAATTGTACCTTGAGTAAAAATGAATTAAGAATTCTACCCGAAATGGCCAACCCAGAGCAGTGGATGTCTCGGTCACTTGTGAATGTAAATGATACATAACTGGATACTTATAAGTATTGGTGAAATTTACCTTTGTGATTGCCATACAGAAACCCAATTCAAACTCATACACATAATCGCAGTCTTGCTGTCTAAGTTTAATAAACTTTATCTTACTGCATATCTTTCTTCAAAACATGCTGTGTTCTCTACTTTTCAGGATTGTCGAGAGGAAAATTGGCCACCAACCATTACACATTTAAACATTAGTTATCAGGCTGACGAGCTGAATCAAGTAAAGTAGTTACTAGAACCTCCAATTGGATTTGAGAGTTTTTACGTTAGGCATTTGCAGAGTATATCTTTAGGATTGGTTATTGTTGTATTGTAGGTGATAAATTTTAGAAATCCCTTTTTGACCAGACTTGGAATACGACCCCAAGTAGAAGCAATGAATAGACAGCTTTGAAACTTGAAATAAGAGTTATAGTTATAATCCTTATAAAGACCGTTGTGTTCCTGATGTGTCACTGTTGGAGATGTTTCAGTTTACGAAATCGTCATTGGGAAAGACCCGCTGAAACAGACCTTGAAGTGAGTAGTACTGTTAGAGAACCTTTGGGAGGAATGACTGTTGAACAGTTGCGTAATAATGGAAGGGTTAAAGCTACAATGAGTACGACAAATGGTGCAAAAGTTGAGCTGCAGTTTTCGTTGAACTTAAAAAAAAAAGTTATAGCAGAAGAATTTGTCTTGACAAGTATTAACTTATAATATAGTTGAAAGTGTACGTAACTTGAATTATGATAAAGGGAGACTAAATAATAACACAAGAGCAATGGATTTTTGTGTACTAGATTGTGTTGGGTAATAAAATCTTGTTAATGTCAAAGAAGCGCATATGTTGGGTCGATAAGGCAATTATAAAAAAAAGTAAAGTACCTCAGATATGTGATCAGAATTATTTCTTAAGCAAAACAATAACAATTAAAAGGCAGAGGAAGGGTGTGTCTATGTCTATGGGAAGACTCTGTGGAATTATATCTGGTTTAGGCTAGATAGAGTATTACAATTTTTTTTTAAATTACTTGCTTGAACATTTTAACATGTTCATGTCTTCTGTGATTTTTAAAAGGGATATAAACGTTAGTTAACAAAAATATAAGGGGTGGAGTTCAGACAATGACCTTAGTTTTTGCACTACCTGGCCAAATCAAATAAGAAAAAGTGAATTCTGCATTACTTTATGTGTGTGAACTTCCATGAACTGGGTTTCTACAATCATACGAAAGCCAAGTCTTTATTGTGACTGTTACTCAATGTGGACAGTTGTGTATTTCTGACAAGAGTGTAGTCTAGAGATGGCTAATGCCTACGGACTGGAACGAGGCTATCTGTTGTGCCAGCTGCAAAGTGCTCCTTGAGTCTGTTTGCAGACTGTGTTTATCTACCCAGGGTACCCAGAGCGGATGGTTCTAAGGGATAGATTTACAGCCCTGGCCTGGACTGTGGGGAGTTGTCACACCCAGGGGCTGATGCACTCTCCCTATGTCACCGGACTTGGGTAATGGGAAGACTGTCAGATGACGTATATCCACCATGGAGGGTAAACTGAATCCTGAGGCTTGACTATGAAATATAGACTAATAAAGGAAGACTAGACGTGGGGACGCCTACATCAAGGTTTTGTTGGAGCCATCCTTGTCACCAAGCACATGGACTCTCGAAGAGAACTGCTTGCGCAGACGTACTAAGACTGCCCACTGTAAGATGGTCAAGTGAGAACATGGCTTTCTTTCTTCAGAAAGAAGAGTTTGGATCATTTTGAGTTTGGAACTGTTCCGAAGTTGTTTGAATTATACCAAGGATCAATGAGGTAGTGAGGTCAAGAAGAAGGTTAAGGTTAGGAAAGTTTTTTATCTCACCTGAAACTCTATTTGCTGTAGGCTTCAGTATTTTGACTGTTAAGTTATCGTTATAATAAATTTGACCAGATGAAGTGTGTGATACAAGAAACATATGGCAAATTTTTGTTGAGAGTTAAGTAGTAGATTTTTGGTTAATTTAGATTTATTTATTGAAAAGTGTTGTGGTACCTTGCTTTTCCTTACAAGAAAATAATATGTGTGATGATCTTAAAGTATAAACGGTTTGTGTAAAGATCTGTGTGTTTAGGTATAGAAGAGTTGATGCTGAAAGATTTTGTAAAAGTTTTCCTTTGCTGAAATTGGGGTGGCTCGAGATGCGGCTGCTGGCCATCAGTCGTGCCGTCTTGGAGAGCTGTCCTGATGAATACTAAACAAAAATAAAAATAGTGAAAATTTTAGTAGTAGGAGGCCTCTCAGACGTCACGGAACATCCTGTATGCCCGCTCAGCAAGTCAGTTTCACCCAAACTAAAACCTACAATTGGTCTCACACCCAAAATACAAAAATGTGATTACACGAGTACAGACACTGTTACTCAAGAACTGTTAAAAAGATCACAATTAATGTAAATTGTAGACATTGTCAAGTAGTACAATGGGAGATCAAAGTTAATTATTTTGACTGGGAGGAAGGAGATAGTATACACTAGACCAGTTCGTGCAAACTTTATGGTTCCCTTGCAGATTTATGCACACCTAGTATGAGTTTGTTTGTCAGAACCATATGAAGTTTTGTAGGGTCCACAAATTTAGTATGGATGGAATAGTATCCCAACACTAAAATTTTGGAAAATTATTTTTATTTTTCTTATTTTTGCTTTTTCTTCAGATACCCTTGGAAATAGTTCAGCTGCGTAATTTTCAGTACTAGTATTTAGGTAGTACACTTTATTTAAGCTTACAGTTTAAAGTAACAAAGGCAGGTTGTATAAAGTTGTATTTTGATTAATTTAATGGCAGACAGATGAGAGAAGTAAACCCTACCAGGAACTTAGTAGAGTCCACTACCCCCTCAGCAGTCAGTACATTCTTTGAGCGGTTTTGTTTGGTGTGTAGGGAAGACAATGTCCTAGCGGTCATTAGCCAATGGCTATCTAGTTCGATGACTCACTCTAGTGTAATGCCACTCAAAGCAGTTTTTTTCTCAGACGTAGATAACTGCAAACTGGTCTCAGCTGGTATCATGACAAAGGAGAGGCCGGAAGAAGGAGCGAGTTACGAAGAGAATAATTGAGAGGTGGCTCGGTGGGCGAGGCCACTTTGTAGGCATTTAGAGGGGAGGCCACGCCTGTAGGAGAATTGTTACATGAAGAGTGATGGAGTGAGGAGGGGGACAATCATAGTTGAGTTAATGTGAAAGCAACATGCGGTGGCTAGGAGCATGGATAGCTGGGCCAGATGATGCAATAAGCATGTCAGCAACTGTCTGTGTCAAACATATAGAAGACTGGTCTCCCTAGTTATAGCTTGTCCCCCCCCCCCTCTAGCATGCTCCTCCTTGGCCTGCATCCCAGGGGTCCCCATCCCTTCGATACACAGCAGTTCTGGAACCTGCTGCCCACTCCCCAAACACTGACTACCGGTACCATAATGATTTCTGAAGCACACTTGTGCTGCAAGTTAGTAACTTAAAAACGTTAGTAGCCTCTTTTGTCAACATTAATTTGACTACATTCACTAGTGACATCATGTCACTTTAATGTTGCTATTTCAAAAATGAAATTAGTTTTCGTAACAGTCACACAAAAATGAAATGTAAAATAAATCAACTTAAATTATGGCGCTTATGTGACAATAACGAAAAATAATTTTTTTTCATAATAGTAAAGTGAGTCACATAGGCAAAATCTGTGGGTGAAGAACGTGTTGCTTTTTCATAAGTATAAAATGTAACACACACGAGATATTTCAAGTTTTTTTTTTAAGCGTGGACCTTTGGCTTGTATTGGAAATAGCAATTACTTGTATTCACTGTAATAGTTTCTACCTTGGAAATATTCGAACCCGTGACACTTATCTGAAACTCTGCGACTGTCTGGGCTCTTAAGGGGCTTCCCTACCTGCTCTTCAAACATGTTGCAAAGAGTTATGACTTAAATTTTTTACTAAACGATTTAACGCACATTATATCTGCACATCCACGAAAAGAACACATACTTCAAACTACGTCCCTATATTTTTAGAAATTTTGCACGCTTATTAGAAACATTTCTGGGGCCCTCAAAACGGAAAAATGTTTTTTTCAGACTGCCGTATCTGGAAAATTTACAACTGGATTTAACAAACACAACTTAGTTATACTTTGAACTATGCTGTCCATAAATAAAATAATTTGGTAACAGCTTAAAGTCCCATATGAAAAGGGATAACAATAAAGCACTGCATGCCAGCTGAGTGGCTTGCGCGAAGAGGCAAATAATGCATTACATACAGCGGCGTCATGTCAGGTTTTTTTTTTGGGGGGGGGGGGAAGATTTTTTTACTTTCAAATGAAACAATTATCTCAATGATCTGCTTAACCTACAATAGCTTAAGAATCATCTTTTTTATGAACTAAGCATGTGTAAAGTTGGAAGCTTTTATAACAAAACTTTGGTTTTATATGCTTATATACACAAATTTATACACTTATCACTCCAAAATCAAATGGAGGGTTTGGTGGGGGGGAGGCATTTGCCACCCCCACATCAGTCAACTGCACTCTTACATCTTCCGCCTCACACACACAAAGACCACTTACCTAGCGAGACCCCTGAATATTCTTATGTTTGTTATGATGTACATACAATTTTTATATTTTATTAAGTGTGGATACTTCTTCTCTGGTGGCGCCACACGTTTAATTACATGGTGCCAATCAGTCTCCGTAGTAAGTTGTGCAGAAACTCACTGGGTAAATTCCAGCACACGTTTGTGTGGCAAGGCGACCTCACGTTCGCCTATTTCGGTGATCACCTCGTAAGTCGCTAAAATCTACAAAAATAAGTTTCTCTCCGAAAATGTGCCTTTAAACACACCAGCCAATAACAGGTAATCTCGGACGACAATAGGGTAACTCTGTGTAGTGATTACTCCCTAACAGGTTATTTAATTACATTGAAATTTTACTACACTTGCCATGAAATACTACTCAAATTTGTTAACACAGATTCATTATTAAATTATTAAAAAATATTTTTAATTAATGCACAGTAGGGACCCTCTGTAAGATCTGCCCTCTGGCTGGCAGCTTATCTCCCTCCATACCTTGGCTGACTCACTCATGTGCCCTACCATAAAAATATCGGTGTCCACCCCGTCTGTCAGCGTAATATTTAATTTCTACTCTCATTCTACAATTTACACATCTGACAATCATGGTGACAAAATTACATCTTATTATTGTAAATTTCCATCTTGAACAAAAAGAAATTTGAAATGCATTCCACGATAGTTTTAAGCCCATTATAACTTTTGAGTCTCCAGTAAATATGTTAGAAGACTTGTAAGTAACATTTTACATTATGTATGTGGTTCTTACAAGTGTATAAATTAACACTTATTAACTGACTAGCTTGGCTTCCGGGCTGGAGCCGCGTCTTCGTGGTTGCAGGAACCACGAAGACGCGGCTCCAGCCTGGAAGCCAAGCTAGTCAGTTAGACAACGGCCGCGAAAGCCTGCAGAATTCCATAACACTTATTAAATTGAAGTACAACTGTACTAAAAAATTACATAATTTTACAATGATAACTGAGGGTTAATAAAGCAGGCAACAAAAAACTACATGACTATTAATATTTCTTTGTGCCAGTGTATTTTTACTCTTACCTTTTTAAGTGTACTGTAAAACCAACCTTCTCATAAATACAGGATGTTACAAAATGATACAGCCCAACTTTCGGCAAACATTCCACACACAAAGAAAGAAAATACGTGATATGGACATATGTCCGGAAACGCTTTATTACTATGGTAGAGCTCAATTCCTTACATCTCATAAAATGTCATCGTAAATAACACTTTGAACAGAAAATGTCCCAAATACCCAATGGATTGGTTTTTTACAATGTACTTTACTGCCTAGGTTCACCGCCAGGTGTGACACTTGAAGCAAGGTAATCTGGACTGTGAGTAAAGAGACGCATTGAAGTCATGATTACCTTCCGCCACGTCGCCCACCTGGCTGTGATCCTAGGAACTAACGTAGATTCTAACAAAACATTCCATTGGGTAATTGGAACAGTGTCTGTACGAAATGTTTTTTACAATGACATTAAACGAGATGTGAGGAATTGAGCTCTACCATGGTAATTAAGTGTTTCCAGACGTATGTCCATATCATCAAACCGACAAGTACAATTGTTCTCTTCTTGACAGGACTGTTCCAGAAAAAAGTGTAAACCTCTTTATTTAGAGTATTTATAGTAGTAATTAACATGAGTTTCAGGATAGATTTTATGGGTTACGTCGCTTGAGGAACCAGGTTGGTCGGGCGATGCTAGGCGATTCAAGCACGGGCTTGTTTTCAGTTTGTTCGATTACATTTCCTCGGGTGAGTAATATTTATCTTGTCATGTCAAACTCCCTTTAGATTCATTTTCACTGTTGATCTATGATGCAGTCAACTGATAACTATGTACAGAACTTTAATTTATTATCTCGGCTACCTTCTGTTTTGTTTATTTACTGTTTATGTGCCCTTGGGCTAGCATAATGTGATAGTAGTTTCGTTTATTTACTGGTATAAGTATATTCGCCCACCCCCATTACCCTTGGCGGAAGACATGTAAATTAAAATTTGTTTTGCCTGACTTTAGTTTACAAATATAATTGGCACCCATTATCATTTAATGGTACTGTAACGATTCTCATAAAATTATTATTTTATAATTCGTTGTTTGCAATGAGTGCAGACCTGCCAACCTTGAGAAGAAAGAATTACGAAGATTTCGCGATAAAAAAAATGTTGTAAAGTAGAAAGAAATCAAGCCAACTAAACAATGCCAACTTATTCCACTAAGCATCGATAACAATGTATGTAAGCTTGGCGATGTTCATAAATGAAACAAAAATATTAATATTTTTCTTACCTTTGGATCTGAAGAACAATGTGGGCTGATAGGATGGTAAATAACGTTCACTTTCTTATACCTGCAAAGCCCGACTTTAAACTATTATTAATTATTTTAAACTTCAAGTGAAAGAAATAACTGTTTTTTACAATGTCTATATACTCTACAATGCAATTTTTTTTTCATTCTTTTATTTTAGGATGAACTTGAGCATTGTGGCTTCAGAGAAGCAACTGTTGCCTTCCTTGCTTTCTTTAAAACTTCTGCACTGAAGTTTTGTTCGTAGCACATGGTAGACTTCCTGCACTTCAAAATAGAAATGGCCTCTAATGTGTCATTGGACATACTGGACCTAAACTCTGTCCTGTTCTTTTTAACTAAACTAAAAACACGTTCACATTCCGAGTTTCTGTGAGGAATACTCAAGATTGACAACATCATTCTACATATTTTGTCACATTTTAGAATGCCATCAACATCACGAACCAAGGCTAGATTAGCCCACTTCAAATCATTACCATCCATTGCAATGACAGCAGAAAGGTCATCTACTTGAAGCATTGCGAATTGTTTTTCCGCTTCATCCATTGCTGCATCTCTAGTTTCACCCTCTTGCAAAGGCAGAAAGAAAGGAAACAATTCCACGAAGTACCGAATGGAAGAAAAGCTGGCATTTTCAAGATGTTAAATTCTTGCCACAACTGCATTCGTCAAAACATCATTTTCAAGGGGGAATTTATTGACAACATAATCACATGCTGCAACGAAATAATTTTGAACAGATTCATAAAAAACTGATTTTTCCTCTTCTTTGAATGTCTTGACAATGTTCAGTGCTTTACTTCCAATAACTAAGTCAGTATCATCTTTCTGATTTTGTTTGCAATGATAACTTAGTTCCAGTAATGGACACCTTTTTCAGCTTTGGCTTTAACAAAGTTTGATATCAATGATTTCAATAATCTAACAACAGTTCTTCTAAAACATGTATGCGTGGAGATGCTGACTGAAGAACTATATTCAGTTTTTCAAATGTTGGGAGAACACTCAATAGAAATGCACAAAATGCCCTGTTCAATTCAGATGAAAGAAACATAAATAGTTTTTCTTCACGATTTACTGAAAAACTTGCATTTTTCAAAATGGGTGCATCATTATTCACAGATGTTAACCCAATTTTCTTGTAACTGGAAATTGAAGCAGAATCTGACTTTCTCTTCACATTCAAATTTTTCAGACCTGCCTCAACAGTGCCTGATCTGGCTGATGACTGCAGCTTAGGAATTTTGTAAGAGCCAAGACTCAAATAAGTAGTTTTCTGTTGTTTTTGTTGAACTACTTCTTCTTTAAAAAAAACTAAGTAAAGGAGCCCATTTCTCAAAAACTCGGAGCAAACTTACTCCAAGAGAAAGCCACCTTGCACAGACATGTTTGAGGATTTTCTTGGCTTCTGTATCATGGAGACTTTGGAATTTCTGCAACCTATCTTTTCTCTTTGAGCTCTTTTCTAAATAATAATATAAGTCAACAAGAATCTCATCAATTTTCACAGGCAGAGCAGAGACAGCTTTTTCTGCAGCTAAGTTTACTAAATGACAAATACAACCAATAGAAATAATCTGAGGATGTTTTTCTTTTAATATAGCTATAACACCATTTTTGCTACCGACCATTACTGCTGCATTATCTGAGCAAAAAGCAATACAGTGCTCAACAGGTATTTCATTGCATGCCAACTTTGTAAGTAGCAGATTACCTATATTTCTCCCAGTAGAATCTCCTTCCAGGGCAGGAACAGAAAGAACAGCATGTACAATTTTCTGTTGTGTAACATCGTAAAATGTCACAACCACTGGATACAACTTCGAATTGGTGTCGTTGCTTCCATCAGTTGACACAGAGAATGGTGCATTCTGCAAGCACTTTTATAATTCCAGATTTTGCATCGGAAGCCATTTCCTTTACGATTGCCGACGTTTTCGTCCTGGCACATCCGTACTTCTTTTATATTTCAGGAAACATTTTTCTAAACAGGGGACCTGCGTGATCTGCGGCTGTAAGAGCAATATTATGTTCTATTAAAAAAGAAGTAAAGTGGCATTCTGCTCGTGTGACGTCCGAATCAGCATCTCGCGGCTTGAAAAAAAAAACTTTGAAATTTTCTGGTTTTCTTCCATACACTTCGCGCTGGCAATATGTTTCGCACTTTTAACGTGTGTACTGATATCAGTTTTCCCTCCATGTGCTATGTTGATGTCGCATCGGCATATACTGCAAAAACCATACCTTTCTCCTTTCTCTGATTTCATAAAACACGGAAATTCAGCACTGTAAGATTCCATGAATGTTTGGTAATAATACTGCTTTTTACTAATTTTTAAAATCACGCAATTCGTTTATACGATTACATAACCTGTACCAACTGTACTGCCTGAACACGCGGCCGACAAAATCAACTATAAAATTTCACACACACAGTTCACAGATACTAACAGCGCAGCAATTATAATTCAGATGCATTATAACACGTTTGGACAATGTAGGCCTATTTGTACTATTGTTTAAAATACGATCCGAAAATAAGACATATATGCTGGACTGTCAATACTGTTTAGGCCTACGACTCTCGTGTCACGCCATGCATATCATGGTTTAGTTCACAGAAATGATCTATCGAAATAATCGAGAAAGAAATTGATTCTCGGCTTCGATTGTCGAGTTTCAAACTCTCGTGAATGGAGTCAGTTAAGACGAAAAATCGGAAGAATGAATATATTACCATAAAATCGTATAAAATGGATATTTCCGGAAGACTTCAGGAAAAATAGGAAAGGTTGGTAGGTGTGTGAGTGACACTATGTTTGCTATTTCTTATTTTTTTACAATGTAAATGTAATTAACAGATTTTTAAAAGTAAACCTCTTTTCTATTTCTTTATTTGAACATTTCGAATAAATTGCTTGCCTCTTTTGCAGCTAAGGTAATAGGGCATTCCCATTCTTTCCCTTTTCTTAGCTTTTTTTCAACTCTGCCTCATCAAGAAAGATCCTGCAGCCAAGAGATCTTTACTCCCCTCCAAGTTTTAAAGTGTTTATTCATCACCCCATCCTCTGTTCCTCTTCACACCCCCTGACAATATAAAATATTACGTTGTCATCTATTCAATCTAAATTTTTGTTGTTTTAGAGTGTTAGTTTTAGAGTGTTGCCTTTTTTGTAAAACAAATTTTTAAAGAGCGTGCCTACGGCTAAAGTATTGATCGGGCGGCATGCGATGTCGAGACTGTAAGACTGAGGAGGGGAGTGAGGGGAGAGGGGCGGTCGACACAGCTGGTGGCGAGTGAGAGAAGTGGGGAGGGCAAGGCAGATTGTTTTGACCGGACCCGAGCTGGGTGGACTCTGGCATGGACTGAGGAGGAGTGAACTACAAAAAAGATATTGACAAGGCGTGCCCTGTTTTTACTACAATTTACAGGCAGTAACTTTATGAAATTTGTGGCAAGGGTAGCAGTGGATACCCTGGGGTTTCTCCGAAGCATATGGAAGTATCAGTCCAGCACTGTTGGAAGTGCAGGGAATCGTCTAATGCTATGATTTGACTGTGATTCTGCGAGGATTTCCAGGAAAGGAAATTGGTAATGCTTTGTCGTTTGTCATCAGAAAACTGCGAGTTCTGTCTGTTCATATATTTATGTTCCTTTAAAAGAAGAAATTGCCATTATTTAGTGGATTTGGCAACTCATCAATTTGGCCCTACATACATCACCAATTTATGAGAACTCAGTACTTCAAGCCATTTTCAAGTTTTTCTGCCGGTCCCGCTCTCATTTACACGAATAAGACACAAATGTGATTGGACCTGTAATGTGATCGCGAAAGACAATAACTACCAGAAATTTTCTTTGGGTTTTGATTGTATTATAATACATATTTATTACATATTAGTTCATATATTTTATCATGTAATTTGTTATGTTGTATGTGGGCATGGCAGCCCATTTAATATATGAGGCATACAAAATTCTGTTTTGGTGTTATTGAAGTTTCAAATTTAATTTGCCGTACTTCATAAATGCCCCATTTTTACCATCCAATGAAAATTTCCTAATAAACACAAAGGGTTATAAAACAGCGTTAAATTAAATAACATAACATAATTGATGTCTGCTATGTGGACTTTAGGTTGTTTGAATTCCTGTAATAAAGGTTAAGGAGGTTTATCCGACTAGCAGGCTCAACTGTTGGAACAAGGATATAGATAAGCAAAAATACGGCATTGTGAGTATTTATGGCTAAACAGAGAATTGGAATGAGTAACTGAATTATTTCCCAAATGAAATAGAGCAATAGAGAAGAGAAAACAGTTCTAAGTTATGAGCAAGATGTGGCAAAGGTAGGATGAGCTCTGAGACAGGCAATACCTTAAGATTCAAAATATTAGTTTTCTGCACTTTTGGTAAAAAAATAATTGAAGCTACGTGTTGAAAAAATATTCCTTTGATCCATCTAGTTTCCATTTGGAAATTTCTCCACTAAACGGCATTAAGAGTTAGGGGACCTGGTGTGTAAGCCATGGTGTAGCTTGGTACAGAAAATATTTTTTCTTGTACAAGTATCAAATATTTTTCTAAAGCATTTATCTACGAAAAGAAAATGCTCTGAAAACTGTGTCTCTATGGTTTTAAAATTGCAGTCCACAAATTAAAAACATGGTTACCAAGCTTCATTAAAGTGCAAAAATGGCATTTTCACGTTGCTGTAGTTGAGAAAATATCAACCATAAGCACAGAATAAAACCATATAAACTTGAATTTGTCTTTATCACATACTTCACACAAATAAAATAACAGGACCATCGCACTAAGTCATGTTGAAAAACCTTTTCTGCAAGAACATTGCAAGCTAGTTCAGTACTTAGTGTCTAGAGGTGATGCTGTGTTTGATAGATGTTACATTAGACTTATAGACTTCTCTGTTTCCATTCCTGAAAAAAAAAATAAAGCTAAGGTCCATTAAACTGTTGACACCAAAATTTTCGGTGGGCAAAGTTATCCCACAAGGTCAATGTAGCCCCTGATTCATGGTATGAACAGAAGGAGGCAACAGGTTGCACAATATTACTTCCTTCATTGGGTACACGTCGTTTGTCCTAAAATCGTTTATCCTAATTTTAGGACAAACACTTTTAGGACAAACGATTTTAGGACAAATGCTGTTTAGGATAAACGATTTTAGGACAAACAACTTTAGGACAAACAAAATTAGGATAAATGACTTTAGGACAAACGATTTTAGGACAAATGACTTTAGGACAAACAATTTTAGGACA
>PNEQ01071877.1:0-20445 GCA_003012365.1 Medauroidea extradentata
AAGCAGAGAGGTATAGGTATAGTGAATGTGGTTGAGGAACACCCTGTATGAAACATACTCACATCTGGCCACTTGTGTATCCTAGCAAGTAATCAAGCAGAGAGGTATAGGTATAGTGAATGTGGTTGAGGAACACCCTGTATGAAACATACTCACATCTGGCCACTTGTGTATCCTAGCAAGTAATCAAGCAGAGAGGCCACTTTGTACTCTGGCACGAGATACTTGTTAAGTTCTCACATGTAATTGTCAGCAGAACTTAATTAATAACTTGGCTTCACGGACTACTGGAGTTTCACTTCTTGTGTACGAGATGTTAGCGCATATATCACACAAACATAAACAACTACTTTCTTGAGCCTAGCGCTTGCTCTTTATGGATACAGTTTAGTAATGAATGAAGTAAGACGTACTTGCAGGTTATGTTAACACAAACAAAGTAGGCATGTCACAACGTCTACAGTTAGTCACGATAGCCAAGCCTACTTGTAGTTAACGCAATAGTAATGATAAAACATTCTCACTTGCAGACGATATGACTTGCATAAGCTGAAATGTAGTCAAATCTTACAGACAGAGAACATCATAGTAGAACATCAAGAAATATACAATTCCAGTTGAGAACAAAGAAAGAACGGAGTGCACGGTATCTTAGATGTAAAGAGTTGGTGTTGATATAGGGATACAAAGTAGGCTACACAATGTGCACAACATATAGTAGGCTTTTGCTTATTTACAACACTAGATATAAGTTTTATAAAATAATAGTGTATGCACAAAAAGATATTAGAATAATAATACAAGAAGTTGCCAGTACAACTACTAGGCCTACTTTCCTCAAACTGGTTGCAAATTAATTCTGAAAGTTAAAATCGTTTGGTAATCCAGGAATAATAAATTATAATATTGAGATATACGTATAATACACGAAATATACTAAAAATAAGTCTTCATGTTAAGTAATAAGCGAGCACCCAGTTTAATAAAATTGGGGAAATTTTTTCTGAGACGTCTTCTGTTATGAATTTAAGAAATATCTGCAGTTTTCAAAATATTACCAAAGGATGAAGAAGATACGCAAAAGACAATTCAGCTTCTTGTGTAGTATAAGTACCATGTTTAATGAAATTCCAGGAATTATTTTATCACATAAGTCGTATCTCGCAAAACATTTTAACATGTGCTATCATTATGAAACTATGCACACAGAATAAACACTATTAACACAAGTCGAATCAACTCTACATGGAGTAAAGGTGAGCCAAGTTTGATAAAATTCAGAAAAAAGTTTATTTCTAAGACATGTCCAACTATACCAAAATATGAAAATGTCCGCCATTTGGAAAATATGAACAAACGATGAACGAAATATACAAAAGTCAAGTCAACTTTGAGTGCAGCGTGTGCTCGTACTATATACACAGAGCTGTGTTCTTGCAATGTGCACTTGTCGTTGTAAAACAGTCATTGTTACAGAAATGTGTTTTCACAAGAGCAAGATCTTGTGTTAAAATAATTTATATTACGAACTTTTTTTCCGTTGTAAATACTAACAGGTCATTTATATCCGATTTGTTTCAAATAATTGTTTGTGCGAAATATTAATCGATAGACCATATTTTTATTTGCTATGCCATGACTAACTCTAGTCATTTACTACATATGTATCATATAATTATTAGATTGTCCAACTTATTGTGTTAATTTATACTTATGTAAATAAAAATATGCGTGAGTATGTAAGATATTTGATTTATGTAAATTATAATTTTAGATTGAAAGGGCTGTACGTGACAGCGACGTCATCAGAGACCGCGACACACGGCTTGCCACAATGATAGGAGCTGGCAGAGGAACCGGCCATTGCCTTTGCTATGTCACCATCCCGTACTTCGCCTGGAGCGACTGCGCGGAGTCATGAGGAACTGAAAACAAGATAGTCGGAACCGGTTCCTCCAGAACGTGAGTCCAGCGTGTTGCTGTTGCACCACTTGACCCGGTTATTTTATTTTAAATATATTCTTATAACTGTTGCTGCATGTGTGTCACCCCCGCCTCCTATGCAGACTATCAACTACAATAGTCTCAAGGCAAGATTTATCTTTGAGACTGCGTATACAATTACCCACTCAACGTAGACCTTAGCTTAACAGTTTATACAAATATCGTCACGTTAATTAACAGGCCCAGTGAAAAAATAGTGTAACTGAAACTTTTATACTGCCTTTAGCATTGTGATATTTGTCTAACAAATGAGAAAATTGTAATAGAAAATGTCAAACAAATAATAATAGTAAATAAATAATATTGGTGAAGGTTGTAAATTGGCTCGTGCAGCGGTTACTTCAGTATTGTGTGGAGGGGGTGGGGGGGGGTGATGCAGCAACAAGTGATGGTCCAGGAGGGGTAAGATGAGAGATAGGAGGGGTGGTTATAGAAGTGTGCGGGGGATGACAACGGTGGCAAATTGAAACACAGGAGAGGGGTAGAGGGGATGTAGGAGGGAGGAGAGTATAAATACACGTAGCTGGGGTGTGAAGCGCTCACACTGCTCAGAGCTGCTCCCTTGTCTACAAGCACACAGCACACATTGCTAGGTAAGTACAGCTCACACCGGCATCTGCCGTACAAACTGCCTGCTCACGTCCATATATATACATACATATATATATATATATATATATATATATATATATATATATATATATATATATATATATATATATATATATATATATATACATCCGGCCTCTCACTTTGCGTCGTTTACTTTTCTTAGGAGCTGTACGTGTTTTTGTATAGAATCGGTTGTAAACATTAAACATATAATGGACATTTAAAGACGTTTCGATTCACTTTAAAATATATGAAGTAATTTTATATTTGAAATATTCTTGAGAAACCACAAAAAGAAAAATAGACGCTTTTTTTTTTTGTGTAAACGACAAAATTGTTCAAACTTTTTACGTTCTCCAAGCTAGTTACGGCAGCATGATGGTGATATGAGAGAACTTCGTTAGTTATAGACTACTGTTTCGACTCTCGACGCGCAGAAAGTTTAAACGGGAAATGTGTAGTTAGCTGCAGATAAGGCGAGCAAAGTGTGAGCCCAGTGTTACACGCACGTACACTTCATACATGTTGCTCACACAGCTCTTGTGACATGCTATATATTGTACAAGTACACGTGTACATCACTCCAGCGACAACTGATACTTGGTACACACACGAGACTTCTCCAACTCTCTCATATAAGACAACAATGACACTTGTGAGATAACTACTATCAAGTTACAACAAACATTGTGTGCAGTCCTGCTGCGTTCACAGCTTCACTTCAGCTCGTCTCGATGCCAGTTATTGGCGTGTTGTGATGTCGTTTTACTGTTTGCTTTGAGCGACTTTCTGCGACGAAACTGCCACTTTGTTATGACAAGTCTGCATTAAAGTTCATCGTATGTTTCTATTATCGTATTTTCACAATTGTGACAGTATTTATGTAGTTACATCAGTCTACATAAGCAGTTTGTATACGTTTTGAACAATCTCATAGTCGTGTTTGTAACAAGCGTACTGCAATGTTAAAACTATAGAAGCATATCTGTAACTACGTTCTCTTCGTAGATAAACGTTCTGGACATAGGCTGAGCTGCTTCACGTAGCACACAACACGGTTCATATGCATCTTCAATGTGATTGGTCCCTGCTGTCCTCGTAAATAAGGAAATATACATTCCATTACGTTTTGTAGTTGTAAAGGTAACAGATTACGCTTAAGTCCATTATTTGGGCTCAATTAACGTACTGTTTTGACAGTTGAGGTTGGTCGTATAGCTTGGCCACTTCTTTCTTGACGTAAATAATAAATAAGTTGTTACAAAGTTATCCTAAGATCTTACCGATTCCCTGTCGCAGTAAAAATGTTTATATGTTCATTGAAACAGAAGTCATTGAAAGGAAATAGATAACTCGCAGGTTGAAGGAATATATCTCAAGTGTAATGACGCAGGATATGCCTCGGCATAAAACATACACGCAACGCAACCTTTCTTCATCTATATCTGCGCTGCGTAATTTGCTGGAATAATTTAAGCGTTATTTTACATTTTCACGAATTCGGTGTCACAATTTATTTGAAAGTAACATATTCTTGTTACGTTTGCTTAAACGACTTTAGTACAGATCTGTCTGTTGCAGTTTAGTGCTGATGCTCTGTTAGAAAAATACTGCGATGTCACAATTACTTTTTTAACACTAAGCATTATATCTTCTATCACAAGCAAGACTTATGTATGTATAGACATACATTGTTCATGAATAACGTGTGAAGTACTTCGTCACGTTGTAGGGAGGCAAAGACTAGTAAAATGATACAACTGGGCCGAACTAACAGTCCAGGGTTCCAAGGAGCTGTATTGATAGCCTCGCTCCAAGGAGATACCTATTCGATGTCCACTCGGGGTCACTACTAGGATCTCATATGTGGAACTCGTATGTGGTGATACCGAAGATATGCGAGATATCTCAGGTAACTGCAGTTTCCTCTGTCGTTACATTCTATATATTCACCTCAGTTACCCATATTCGCAGTTGTTGCTATTTCAATGCTGTTCCAACACGGATTGCAACCCTCAACGACCACACCGTGTGTGTCAATTGGTCAATTGACGGGAACTTCCCAGCCTCTTCTGTGTATTGCATTATTTCACCTGTCTTTGCTTTAAACGTTGTTGACGAACCAAAAAAAAATATATGCGTATACATATATATATATATATATATATATATATATATATATATATATATATATATATATATATATATATACACACACACATACATACATATATGGTACGTTTCCAAAAGAGAAACTTAAGTATTTTGTTATCACTTCATTTTTCATTATTTGATCACTGCTGGAAGGAAATTAGAACATAATGTTCTTTGTTTATTGTCGCACAGCAGGTGTGAATAATAAACTAAAAATACATGTGTATATATGTATATATAAACAGAGAACATTATGTTCTAATTAACTTCCAGCAGTAATCAAATAATGAAAAATGATGTGATAACAAAATACTAAAGTTTCCCTTTTGGAAACGTACCCGCACTAAGTTATTCACACCTAATTTATCTTTCCTAATCCAACAATTAGAAACGGATATATTTCACAATAATTGCTTGACGGGTTATTTTAATTTGTGTAAATGTATTTCATTTTAAACTATTACTTTAACGCCAAAATATATTTACGGTAGTTATCAGAATAGTAATCAAATACCACATAGCAGTTTATTTAAACTGTAAATTAATTAACTAAAGCAAACAATTTATCAGTGGCGTAGGAACAAGGAAGTACAGAACTGCAATATAACACCCCCTTCCCTCCTCAATCTGATAGTGGGATACAATATAAAATTTATACCCCTGCACAAAATACAAAAAAATCAAATAAACAAGTAAAATATAGCACCAGTTATGTTTAATCTAATTGTATGTTGATACTGACTTTAATGTACAATTAAACTACTATTAACTTAGCGGTATAAAAGTTTGAGCTAAAGATTCTGAGTTCTAAGCCTACTGAAACTGTTGATTTTTCGGTAACACCCCTACTGGAAACCCCATGCACGCAGCTTTTTATTGTAAATGTATTGGTTATCTGTCCACAATATTGGCCAGGGTCAGACAAGCTTCCTGCCCCTTGCAGGGTTCTGTATTATCCGTGACCGCTCGGCTATTGTCACCTTAGCTAAGTACTGAAATACGCTTTTAAGTTCAGTGAATGGCTTATCTACAACATACTGTTCGGCAGCTAGGTTGATGTGTAGTTCCTTGTGTTGTAGAGGGCCGGAATACGTAATAATTTATACCAGCTGCCCGGTCGCGGCTTAGCTCGCTATTCTTTTTAAAAGTATCAACATTATTTTAATCTGGCTTTGAGTCCTGTCAGAGTCATATGTGAGTGATAATCGTGCCTGTACGATGCCGCAGTTCGGTTACTTTCATCAGGGATCTCTTCATTCCAGACGCTGCTCATATCTACCTCATGTGATCCCTCGCCAAGTCTCAAAACCCTAGCTGTTAACGGCCGTCCACATATTTCAACACAACTATTTCCGTCGTGATTACGTTCCCTATTCTGTTAACATTTAACCACGTCGTTGTAAACTTCAATAGAAAATTAACTCTTCTGCCAGGTGCCACTAATATGTGTGTTTATATAATATCATAGCAGTTCCCCGTCACCGTTCCTTACACGGGATCCGAACCCTAAACCTCACACCAGTAACCCAAACAACGACGCCATGATAGATCGTCAGGATTTTTAGAAAACAAACGTGTGTGTACAGTCCTGTGCGTTTAGAAGTATACGTATCAATAGGACAACAAAAGTAACAATTTTAAAATTATTTCTCCATGCTCATATCTTATTTTCGGGATTTATGCAAACATTTTACATCTTTCCACTCCTAAAACTACCAAATTTTAAAAAATCATGAAATAGCTTATTAGGTATTTGCGAAAGTTCAACACGTCTACGAGTTAACAGAAGATTACAGGTAGGGGCTCCATACTGAAATTAATTTTTATAAAGTAATTTTTATATTTGTGCGATATATAATTTGCTTTATAGACATATATTGTAAATAATTTACAGTAATGAAAATTTTCTAGATTTAATTGTTTTTGTGTATGCAAGTCAAAGCCCGAATTTGCATTAAACTGTTTTATAAAAGAAACGAAAACCATCTGCCTTAGAGAAATAAAATATTTCACACCGAAGAACAGTGTCGCAGGTTACGTCAAGATATTATAAAAAATCTACAATCAGTACTTATTACATATTCGAAACAATGCTGAACTTGAAATTAAAAATTGCTCATATTCTGCCTTTTTTAATACAAAATATTTTAATGCCGGTTTTTATACATTCCTTGGCATAACTTGTGACAACCTTCTTCAGTGGGAAATATTTCATTTTTCTAAGTCAGGTGGATTTCGTTTCTTTTATAAAAACGTTTATGCAATGTTGGTATTTGACATGCCACTATACAGAAACTATGAAAGCTAAATCATGTTCATTACACTAAAAAATAGTCTCAATGTATGTCTACAAAACATACCATATCTAACACTAATGTAAACATTTTTAAAACAACTACAATTTGGCGATTACTCTCACTTAACTGAAACCAAGCTTCGTTTTTTTTAATGCCCTTAGAGGGTGAATTTCAAAAAGTACTAAAACAAAGTTTTAGGTATATGCGTAGGCTTGAATTTTAAGTATGAATGAATTCCATATCACAACGGGTTTAAAAGTTATCGGAAATTTATTAAATATACATATTACAGCTTTTCACCACCTTAAATTTTTAATTTGGGGAAATAAAACAATTTAGATAGTATGCATTGTCGTAAGCTTTATTCGGAAATTAAAAGCACTTTGATATATGACTTGGTTAAAGTGGTATTAATAATTTATTGAAAACACATTTCACCACTTTCCACTCTATAAATTTTTAAATTTCGAAAAAAAAAAATCATTCTTAGTGGGTGCCTACGGCGTTAGGGAAAGTCCCTTTTAAAATGTCATATCTGTAGGTCCAACGGTTTGGGGTTTGCATTGATGAGTACGACTGTAAGTGGGGTACTTAATTGTATACATACAGATTACGTGTGCCGCGTCAAAGGAAATTACACTAAATGACTTAGAGAACATTAGTCTGTTCATGTGTGATACGCCATTTCGCCAATAGAAAGAATGTACGGAGGTAAGTTATGTGAAATATTTATGGAGTTTCATGAAAGCATTTTTCTAGTCAGCATATTGTAGAGTGTACCATAATTTGTGTAATGTATGAATTAAATTTACACGTGCCGTACGATCGTTAATTTATTAATGCTACCAACTAAGTTACCAACTCAGCAGAAGAATGGATATTTGACAAAAATGTTATCTTAAAAGTTTAATGAAACAAAATATATAATATTTACATAACATTAGGAAGATTATACTATGAAACCACGTGCAATTGAATAGGTAGAACATGTTTTGCGTGCCTGAAATTCATTAAAACAAATTCTGTCGCTACGAAAATAAAAAATCACTTAACTAATTCTTAGTATACTGATTGCATCATACGTAGAGGACCGTTGCCGACACAGTAACTAGAACACTCGCCTTCCAGCAAGGTGATCTGGGTTTGATTCCTGGCAGGGTCAGCACACGGATTGTCGCAAGTGGGAATTGTGCCATATGATGTTGCTGGTCGGTGGGTCTTCTCGTGGATATCCCGTTGCCCACGCCCTTCATTCCGGCCCCGCTTCATACTCACATCATGTCACCTAGCGATAAGATCTACATCTAGACAATAATCTCTTCTCAGAGGAAATTACCTTCTCATAAGCAGCTACGTAGAAAATATTATTATAACTGAAGGTTGTTTAAATCAATTAAATCGCAAAGAAAAACACCGGTATTTAAGTTAAAACGATTTCGTGAAAAACTTCACAGCTTTCTGAGAGTATAGAAAGGTGTCTGTATGAGACTGTGCTGTCTTCCGTCGTCAACAACTACAGTTTGCTAAGGTTTTGACGTACGGATAACATTTTAGAGGCTGCTGATTGGCTGTAGATCACATATTTAACAGACGAACAGACGAGAGGTAGGCTGTGATGGCTGCATGTATCTGTATATTCAGCTTTACACGTCTTTCAAGAAGGAATATGCCACTGACTTTTAGTTTAAGTCAGTGTTGACTGTATACTATCTGCGCCAGAAGTCCTAGTATCTGAGATTACAGGGAGCAGGGCCAGGGAAATGACATGCGAGATAGTAGAATCACTTTTACTATAAAATTAAAGAAAATATTTGTACTTGGAACGACTTGTCAGGAAGCAACATTTAAGGTGATTGTATTATGACAAATAGCTCACGTTACACGTCTAATCCCGTACTTCTGATTAATACGTGCTAAATAAGCTTCATGTATGAAATGTTTATAATATGCATTACCACGAAGATAATAATATTGTAACATTCTTTTCATGAAGAATTAAATCACATTGGTGTATAATGAACTAGCAGTACGCCCACGGCTTTGCTCGCGTGTATTACTCAGAGAAGACGACGCTTACTTTTATTGGAAAACCTCTATGTTCACCAGATAAGTAGTTCAGACATCAAGCGTTATGCTAGTTGAGTTAACTCTGCAGCAGGATAAGTAGCTATAGCTGTCCACGCGAAAAGCAGTCTTAAGTTAGTCCCTGCCACTAACAGCGACTTCGCCTGGGCCTTATTCATAGTCACAGCAAAGTTGACGTTGTGGGGTGATTACAGATTGTTAAATGTAAGAGGTTAATAGAATGAAATACGTAGTTTACGTGGTATGAAGACTGATTTCCCTAGAGCACAACCATTGCTGATAATGCCCTCAATATCATATTTGTTTTTCAAAACCTTCACTTGAAGTTAAGTGTCAATAAGAAATTTTGGCGGGATGATGTTTTGCTGAAATATAAACGTATTTGGATCCCCAACCTTGAGGTTAGTGAGATGGTACATGTGGGCTGATGCTGTCAAGTAACTTCAGTAGATAGTGGACTGCATAATTTATATTTATCACTTTTGAACGACTTCATCAAAATTACACTAATGTCATCTGTATTGCAGTTTTTGTGAGTCAAAATAGCACATTTGCGAAGTCTTTAACGGAATATGAGCCGAGAACAACAGACAGTAGCTACAAACAGTCATGTCGCATAACCTCGGAAATATTAATGTACTTCCCTACGCTCATAGAGGTAGTACGACAATACGTCTCGATAGAACTGTAGAATGAAGCTGTGTATCATTGTTTCTCGCTGGTCATGCTTGTTTTCGGATCGTCTGCCTTGAAAGTGTACAAACTAAGTTTTCCTCTTATAATTAAGCTATCGTATAAAATAAAAAACTTCCATTACTTTTCTTAAATTCTTACGTGAGCATCATTCTGACGGGAATACCACCTCAATTAGTATCATTGGCTGATAGAAAATCAATTTTATGCCTTTTCCCCCTTTAGGTATCGAAGTTCGAAAAATCTTAATTTCACATCCTAAATATTTGTTCAAGTATTCAAGTAAAGTGATAATCACGACGATAGCTTGTTCAGTCGAAGCAAAATCGATCATTCATTACAAATCACATATAACCTCTGTATAGTACTAGGAGTTCGAATTTTTAAAAATCTTAAAAACATTTTGCGGCCACTTACCTAATCACCATCCTGAAGCAAAAATAAACTGAATATCTTGATGGGTTCGATAGATATCGAAGATTTACCTAAAACACATTCCGGATCTTTTCACCACCCAAGAGACTGAATTTTGAAAAACCCTTGAATCACATATTAGACTACTTTACTTGTGTCTTTCGAGCGTGAAAATCACGACAATAGCGCGCTGGGTTCAATATATATAGACAAATAATTGAAAACACATTTAACTACTTTTCATCCCATTTCACCTTCTTGTGTGAATTTCGAAAATTCGTTAAATTACTTTTCAGGTATTTGAGTAAGCATCAATCTTAAACAAATATCACGTCGCTATATAATATTCAATGGGATGGATACATGATTGTGAATCAAATACACATTTAACCCTTTTTTAAATCTCTTTAGAGCCGTATTCGGAAAATATATTTTAATGGTACTTGTGATATTTACAAATGCATCAAACTAAAGCAAAGAGGACTTCGATACCTTGACTGTTTCGGTAGACATGGAGGAATAATCGAAAACACATTTCACGTATTTTCATCTCCTTAATTAAAGAATTTTTGAACGTCTTGAAGTCCTGTCTTAGACATGTGCATACGTAACCAGTTTAAGTAAAAATTCACGACGATAGCCAATTGTGTTTAAAAGATGTAGACGATTAATAAAAAACACATTTTGCCCGTTTTACTGCTCGGGGGCCGAATTTCAAAATTTTCCTAAAACATCTTTTTCGGTTAGTAACATTTTGAAGTGAATACCAACTCTTTATCCCGAAGGATTCGATAGACATTAATTGTTAATCGGAAACACATTTAAGGACTTTTAACCCCCTTAAAGGTTGAATTTCGAAAAATACTTACATTGGCTAGCATAAATTTTTACGTGTGTCCTATTAAAGTAAATATTACGACGATAGACCGTTGGGTTCGAGCTCTATCGACGTTCCTTCGGAAATACATTTCACCAATTTTCACCTCCTTAGAGGTTGAATTTCGAAAAATCCCATCATAGTGCTCGCCTACGATCTGAAGGAAAACCACGCAAAAAAATTCACGATTCTAGGTTTGGTGGTTTGGGCTGCAGTTTGATATGTCAGTCAGTCATTCAGTCAGTCAGTTTGTGTTAATTTTTATATATAGAGATATCAAAGAATTTTCATGATGGACATTGTAAGCATAAAGATTTCAAAATATATTGATATGTACTTTTAATAGAATTTTTGGTAAGGAATGATATTTACTCTACTTTTATTTTTATTTCGGAGTATTACACAGATTTTGATAATTAGACATACACGAAGACGGCATCGCAAACAACCACGAATATTGCAATAATTTACACACCTCGAGGATCTTGCCTAAATATTTTGATTACGTATCATTTATGGACGTAATTGCTTAAAATACAGTGTATAATATTCTTATTCTATTTTTTTTATATAAGTGTATTATTTCGTTGGTTAGGCTCACGGATTGCTAACTGTTTCTTTGTAAAACTTTCCACCAAACAATTTTCTAATATATATATATATATATATATATATATATATATATATATATATATATATATATATATATATATATAGAGGATGGGGCTGAATTAGACCGGCAAATTTCGGGAGGTGATTTCTTATGAAAAAACAAGTAGAAAATATATTGGACACTTTTTACCTAAACTAATATTAAGGGCGGTATTAGCACTAATAATAGAAAATTTAAATTGTATTTTTTTTAAATTGTGAAAATTAAGAGGCATTTAATGATGACAAGTTGAGCATTGTTTTATAGCACCGGGACCTTGAAATACACATTAGAATCACATCAATACATTGCACCCTAATACAAATTACTAGGGTGGCTACCCCTGTTATTACATGCCACTTTTCTACCATCAGGAATTACGAACTTTTAATGTAGTTTTCTACTAGAGAAGCACGTCATAAGTAAAAAAGGTCACCTTAATGCGTAGGACCAACCGTTTTCGTGTAAATTTCATAAAAAGAGTGGACTGCAGTTAGACAGTTCCTACTACGTAGGCAATACGGCATACACTTTTGAATGGCTGGCTGCCGTACCAACTGCTATGACTGAGAGATGGGAGAGAATGGAGGCCTAACATCAACAGCTAAGATCATTAGATACAGTAACACAAAGAACTGAACAATGTCATAGAACCGGGAAAGGAATCGGCCATGACCAATATAAAGGGATATAACCCATCATTCGACTGGAGTGATTTCGGGAAATTATGAGAAACAGGAACAAGGATGGGCGGAGTCGGGAATCGAACCCGTAGATTCCTGCAACGTGATACACTTGCACCACCTCGCTCGTTGACAAAAATGGAGGAATATGCACAAACTGTACACGTTACATTAACAATGGAGTACTGTTACATTCACAATAATTTAGCTACGTGCTTAAAGCCAGTGTGTGTTTACAAACATACTATTTGTATACCTTACGTTCGTGTACATTTATCGCTGTAGTCGACTAACGAGGATTAAATACGAAAACAGTGTGTCGTGGGCAGTTGCGAGAAGAATCCAGTTCTGGTACTTATGTCATACTGATCAATAAACGTGTTCGTATAACAGGGATATGTATTCCGTAATCATTACATCACGTACAAGCGAGGTGGGACATTAAAAGTGAGGACACGAATTTGAATATTTGTGATGTCAACCAGAAGAACACGTAAAAAGTAAATATTATGTAATCGTATTCAATATATGTATTATACTCTACCATTTTATAACGTTCAAAATGTTTTAGAATACACAACAGTGAATTCAGTTAACTTTATGGATAAAAATTCACTACACATTGTAATATTTTGTTATTTATATTACAATCATTGAAGTAGTTTTACAGCAATAAATGATTAAGGAAACCACATTTATGTAGGTACAAACAGAAAACAGACTATTGAAGACATATCGTGAAATGACGTCGTACACACAAACACTTCAGTATAAAATGGAATACTGCTGACGACACCAAAATCTCTGCCCAAAATAAAATAATACGTCTAATGCATGTCTTCATTAAAGTTTACTGGCCGTCCTAATAACCTTACATGAAAGGATTACTGAGAAAATAAGTTGTGAATGCTCTCGAATACTACGTAGAAGCAGAAGTGAAAATAAGGACAGTTAAGTAAGTTCTGATAACATAACAAAGTATAGGAGGACGACAAACCAACGTGCAGCACACACATACAGCAAATTATGTTCTCAATTTTGTCTATCAATTACTGATAGTTTTCACTTACTAACTATGCTCAAGTAGACCATTTAAATTTCAGGGGTGTCCGTGAGTTTAAACAAAATACGTCCAAAAATATTACTGAACTGTTCTGTTCGGGGAAATGCGGTGGCGGGACGTTAACACTACTGAGATAGAGGTTTTTAATTTTTGAACCTCCCGATGCAACATGTGATCATCTCAGCAAGCCTCCTGGACTGGCCAGCAGGACATCCTTCCTTCATTCCTTCAGTGGAACTCAAAAGTAGCTCGGTGGCTCACACACGCCCATTCACCATCACAGTTCATGGAACAGTCCCCTCCTTCAGTCTCGTCCGTGCTTATTCTTTGCCAACTGCACTCCGACAAAGATTATATAAACCTCTACTGCACTTAAAATGTTTTTTATGCCTCGCCAAATCACTCCGGTGCTGCACTAAACTGCTCTATTACTTATGTACTGCGAATTCTTTATAAAAATAAGAACAAAAAAATTACAGGACATTAGCATATAAAAATTCTAAGTAATTAAGTCAGCCCCAATATAACAGAAATACAAATACCATTTAAATTACGACATTAACATGAACAGGATTTAAAGTTTAAATGCCTGTAATTAAGGGCTAAAACCTACATGTTACAACTGGCATCAAAAATAGTAGTACCTTAATACACAGATAGTTCTAAATCTTTTATTACTTGCACTGTAACCTCGTTTGTGATAACGTTATTCAACAACATTCCACCATTCTTGTCAACGAGCGAGGTGGTGCAAGTGTATCACGTTGCAGGAATCTACGGGTTCGATTCCAGACTCCGCCCATCCTTGTTCTTGTTTCCCATGGTTTCCCGAAATCACTCCAGGCGAATGATGGGTTGAATGCCTAGATATTGGTCATGGCCGATTCCTTTCCCGGTTCTCTGACATTATTCAGTTCTTTGTGTTACTGTATCTAATTATCTTAGCTGTTGATGTTAGGCTTCCATTCTCTCCCATCTCTCAGTCATAGCAGTTGGTACGGCAGCCAGCCATTCAAGCGTGTACGCCGTATTGCCTACGTAGTAGGAAATGTCTTACTGCAGTCCACTCTTTACGAATTTTACACGAAAACGGTTGGTCCTACGCATTAAGGTGACCTTTTTTACTTATGACGTGCTTCTCTAGTAGAAAACCGTATTAAAATTCGTAATTCCTGATGGTAGAAAAGTGGCATGTAATAACAGGGGTAGCCACCCTAGTAATTTGTATTAGGGTGCAATGTATTGATGTGATTCTAATGTGTATTTCAAGGTGCCGGTGCTATAAAACAATGCTCAACTTGTAATTATTAAGTGCTTCTTAATTTCCATAATTTTACAGAAATACATTTTAAATTTTCTATTATTAAAGGCTAATCCCGCCCTTAATATTGGTTTAGGTACAAAGTGTCCCATATATTTTCTACTTGATTTGTCATAAGAAATCACCTCCCGAAGTTTGTCGGTCGAATTCAGCCCCACCCTGTATGTGTGTGTATATATATATATATACTAGCAGTCCCCCGCGGCTTTGCTCGCGAGTATTATTCGTAACTGATAACATTTACTTTAATTTAAAAACCTCTTTGTACACAAGATTGGTACTTCAGCCATCAAGTGTTAGAATGTCCAAGTGGCTAGTTGAACTAATTCTGCAGAAGGATAAGTAGCTATAGCTGTCCACGCAAAAAGCAGTCTTAAGTTTGTCCCTGCCACTGACAGCGACTACTCCTGGGCCTTATTTATAAAACTGCCAATTTGACGTTCTAGGGTAGTTACAGACGTTTAAGGTAAGTGGTTAATCGAATGAGAAACATCTGTTTACCCTGTGCACAACCATTGGTGACGATGCCCTAAATTATATATTCTCAAAATATTCACTTTAACTTTATTGACATTACAAAATTTCAGAGAGTAAAGGTTTCGCGGAAACGTATTTGGTGCCCCAAACCTGAGATTAGTGAGGTGATATATCGTTGGTTTACTGCCAAAAGTGACAATGTCAAAATGAGATAAAATTATAAAAATGCTAGGAATATGTATATGTTGTTCACGAACAATTGCCCCAGTTTAAAGTCTATTCGTCGTTTCGTACTGTTGTGTCACAGTATAGTAACATACCACATTTTTGTTAATATCTACAATTTAATACTGTTTTTAAACGAAATAGCATTTATGACTTAATCACTTTTGGCAGTATACCGACGATATATCAGCTGATATTGTAGAGGAACCTAAGCGGAAATCGAACTGCAATTTTACCCCTTTTAAAGACTACATGTAAATTGCACTAATTCGATCTGCCTTGTAGTTTTTGTGTGTCAGAATTGAACGTTTGCACGCAGCTTTTTACGGAATTCGAGCCCAGAACCTCCCGGAATTTAGACCTGAGTAACAAACAACTGCGTCACGTAACGTCGAAATAATTCATGAAAATAAAATTAATTGAAAATATATATATATATCTGTGTCCTGGGCTCATAGAGGTTGTACAACACTACGTCTCGATAGGTTACTGTAGTGAAACTTCTGTATAAGTTGTTTCTCGCTGCTTGTTCCTGCTTTTCGGATCGTCTGCCTTGATTATTGACCAACTAAGTTTTATTCTTAATAATTACGTTTCTTATAAATAAAAAATACATACATATTTTTTTTTAAATATTTACGTAAGCATCTCTCTGACGCGAACACCACCTCAATATCGCTACTGGTTAGATAGATATCGTGGGTTGATGGAAAACAAATGTTGTGTTTTTTCACCCTTTTGGGTGTCGAATTTCGAAATATTTTAAATTTACATCTTAGACATTTGTATACGTATCCAACTGAAGTGTAAATCACATCGCTAGCCCGTTCAGTTGAATTAAAATCGATCATTCACTAAAAAAACACATATCACCCCTGCACAGTATTGAGAAATCGAATTTCGAAAAATCTGAAAACTGTTTTGCGGTAATTTCTGTAACCATCATCCTGAAGCAAAAATTAATTGTATATCTCGACGGGTTCGATAGATATCGATGATTTATCCAAAAAAAAATGTTCAAGGTCTTTTCACCACTTAAGAGAGTAAATTTCGAAAAACCCTTGAATCTCATGGACGTAAAAAACACAACATTAGCCAGCTGGGTTCAAGATATATAGACGATTAATTGAAAATGCTTTTCACCACTTTTCACCCCTTTTCACGTCCTTAGGTGGCGAATTTCGAAAATTCCTGAAATTAATTTTTAGGTATTTGAGTAAGCATCAATCCTAAACAAAAATCACGTCTCTATATAAAAAACTATGGGATCGATATATGTCGAATGTGAGTCGAAATCTCATAATACCCCATTTTTAACCAGTTTAGGGTCGAATTCGGAAAATATATTTTAAATGGTACTTGGGATATTTACAAAAGCACCAATTTAAAGCAAAGAGTACTTCGATATCTCGATTGATTCGATAGATATGGAATGATAATCGAAAACACAATACACGTATTTTCACCCCTTTAAATAAAGAATTTCGAAACGATTTTGAGTCCTGCCATAGACATTTGTAAAAGTAACCAATTAAAGTTAAAATCACGACGATAGCCAATTGTGTTTCAAAGATAAAGACGATTCATTAAAAACACATTTTGCCCCTTTTTACTGCCTCGGGGTCGAATTTCAAAAAAACCTAAAACTACTTTTTGGGTATTTACGTAAGCAATATTTTGAAGTGAATATCAACTCTCTATCCCGAAGGGTTCGATAGATATCGATAGTTGATTGGAAACACATTTAACGTCTTTTCAGCCCCTTAAAAGTTGAACTTCGAAAAATCCTTAAATTAGCTAATATGCATTTTTACAAGTGTCCTATTAAAGTAAAAATCACGATGATAGGCCGTCGGGTTCGAGCTTTATCGACGTTTCTTCGGAAACACATTTCACCCCTTTTCACCCCCTTAGAGGTCGAATTTCGAAAAATCCCTTCTTAGTGCTCGCCTACGACCTGAAGGGAACCCCCACAAAAAATTTCAAGATTCTAGGTCCAGTGGTTTGGGCTGCAGTTTGATATGTCAGTCAGTCAGTCAGTCAATCAGTCACCTTTCATTTATATATATATATATATATATATATATATATAGAGAGAGAGAGAGAGAGAGAGAGAGAATGTCTAAGCAGGAAAAATGCTTAAATTGTACCATTTTACGCCTTGAAAACCCTAATTTTCCTGGGGAAGGACCCCCCCCCCCCCATCATTTATTAGACGGATTGTGTGTTCCAAGATTATCTCCCCTAATTCCGAAACGCCCCTGCAAGTTATTATAGCGAGTACTGTGGATAAGTTGATGCAGACCATTCTAAAAAAGTAGGAATATTACAAGTTTATAGAAATCTTGAAAGACTTACATCACTAAAAAATGTAACAACCAATTCCCTACAGGGAGTGGTAGTTTCATCTTATTAGCGCTCAGATTACGACAGTCTAAGTATAATATCGCCGCTTATCTATCGTTGCTTTCGGTTGGTATCTGTTCCGGCGGATATCCAGCCAATCGGGAGGGATTGTTTCAAATATTCGGGAAATTTATAGTTTCATGAAGTCTTTATAAGTTCATTACTAGTTTGTTGTTTGATTTACCCTTCAATCTTCAGGTAAGCGATTTCTCACTTTGTCAGTTTTATTCTCAGTGTTATCTTATAGACAATAGAACAAACATGTGAATTACAACTTCAACTACAACGTAAAATGTACAACACATTTTGGTCAAATAGTACTTACGCAATTTCAATGTTTTTTTTTTTTTTTTTCTTTTCATTACGAGTTGTGAATATCCTGGCTTTATCTACTACGAGACATGGAAATCTGCGTTGACATTCCAATTTTCCAGATAATTTTATTATTTTGCTATTATATTAATGTGACGGTTACTTAGCAAAGAGAGATATTTGATGTGTTTTGCTGCTAAATCGAAGATACTAAATTGTTTAAATAATTTAATTTAAGTTAAAACATTACGACTTGAAAAATTATTCTAATAAAAATACATCTTTACTTTTAAAATTTCGAAGGAAAGGATCTCTACCTAATCATGCACAAACTACTATTGTGGCATTTCCATATAATTTTGGTGCAAGAGCAACATTTCTGATAAAGTCTTTAGAAGATCAACTCACAAATTATTTCTTTGCCCTTAATGTAATCACAACTTCACATCGCCATCTACGACATTGTTTATTTATAGACTCACAGCCAACTGCATTTCATTTCTTGAGTGCAAAGTCTCGTGCTTGCGTTACCACTGCCTGATCCTACGACCGACTTGTATAACAACTTGAAATAAACTGAGATAGGATAGACAAATGACTGCGTGCTTATTACTCAGTGTTACAGTTGAGTGGTGTGCATAACGGCATAGCAGGTAAGACTCACAACACTGTTATGTCTAGTCTGTAGTCTACATAAAGAGAAAATAAGCGTAGTTTCAGAGACAGAGAACCTAGAATACTGACAAGGAAGGAAATGTCGGTATGATTCAAGAATATTCGTTGATGATATTTAGTGTTTTTCTACGGCGCTTTGTGGTTGAACATTTCTTCTAGCGGGCAAGCTTGGTACAGCGAGTGCAATGTATAGTAATAGATTAAGCCTCTGAAATACTGCTCATTTACAATAGTAGTAATATACTCATAATGTTTTTAAATTAATTGATTATTTAAATACTCGTACAAACTGTTTATAGCACTTAAGTAACGTTTATTTTGAAAATGCATGCTGAGTCAACTACGTCGACAGGATTGATGGCAAAACTACTTATTTCCTGCCTGGCTGGAAATGCTGCATAGTTAACTGGAGCAGTTTTTATCTAATGTAATTTGGCAAAGTTCTTATTTTCCACAAACAAGCGAGCGGAAACAGTCTCTTCCTCTAGTTCTCAAACAAGCACGACGAAAGTATGTAATCGCGTCAAAGTCTGCCAAGTGCGGAACTCAAATATTTTAACTTTGTAACATTATATCTGCGAATATATTTCCTTAAGTAAACTCTGACGTCTCCAAGTCTCTGACAAGCACATCAGAGATATGATTGCTCATAGCAGTAACTGTGAGAACTTTAACCATATTATTGATGTGTTTTGAGACAGCTTGTTGAGAACTTCCAAGTACAAATTAAGAATGCAAAGTCTGTAACAATTTATTCTGAAAAATAATACAATTGCTGATCACTTCGGATGATTTAGAAATCCCATTTTAATTAATACTGCAAAATGCTTAGAAATAAAAGTATGCCATAGTCGAAATTTGAAAGTAAAACTTAGCAGTTCCCTGTCAATATTTTCAACCAATATTACAACAAAGCGCCAGAGTCCCCAAATAGATTACCGTATCTGTGTGGGTGTGTGTATATATAGAAAGATGAGTGATCTCAGTGGAGAATATTATTAATATCTACCAGCAAATAATAACCCACATAACTAACTCTCTTCAGGGGTGTCATGGTTGACGTAGTGACATGAGCACTTGCCTCACATGTCTGAATCGTCCCGGACGATGCCGCTGATCGGCAGGTTTTCTCGGAGGTCTCCCGTTTCTCACGCCCTTCGTTCCGGCGCTGCTCCATACATCATGTTACAACTCATCAGCTCTAAATACATACATGTTAGGTGGTGGTCAAGTTCTCTCTACTACACTCGTCTTCGTTCAGCATTAAACCCACACAATAAGACATTGACCAGGTTTAAAAAGAATTGTTGCATACGTGTACAGAGGTCAATACGGGAAATAAAATGCGCAGTAGCAAAGCCAGGAATTGTACCCGGGACCTTACAAGCAAAAGCACAGTACCTTACAACTGTTAGTGTGCACTCTGACCGTTGTTAGCGTACACCCTGACCACTGCTGCAAGTGTACACCCTGACCACTGCTGCAAGTGTACACT
>PNEQ01071878.1:6515-20549 GCA_003012365.1 Medauroidea extradentata
CGCATATTTATGTGACTTCTTTAGGATGCAGGCGCAATAATGCGTTCGGTTATTTATTTAGTTTCTTCTCGCAGTTTGACATATGTTTAATTAATGACACATAATTATGTATAGCTGTGTTACAAAATAATGTTTCCGTTAATTAAACAGACGTTTCCGTAAGATTGTCCGTAAATTCACGGAAATTTTTAACAGTGTAGCAGTTGATGCGTTGCAGCACCATGTAGTGACGAGAGTAAAATGGATAGCATTAGAACATTACATGTGCCAAGTTTCTTTGTGATGTATCAAACGCTGTCGGATCGGAGTTTATAGATTTCATATAAGGCTATATGTATTAACGTCTATTTTTATTTAATATAGGAGATTATTTTCTCAGTTGATTTTGCGTTCAGTCAGAGATAATGCTAGTGCTGTCGGAATGAATTGCATGCCTTGTTCAGTAGGAAGTTTATCCGTGGTTTTTCCGTTGTCCTGTTAGTCATCAATGCGCGTAATATTGATAAAATTGATTACTATTAAAAAAGTAGTAAGTGATAAGTTACTTTAACAAAATTTGTCATGCAAAGTTTATTCTTGGTGCTGGTCATCATCGTTATCCTAGGTTTTTGTTGTATTTTTTGTAGCATTTAAATTCTTAAACATTTTTTGCATACTGTAAAGGCATGTCACACTTTGCATATATTGATTTCCAAATGACAGCCAGAGCCTTTTAATAAAAATACCTTTCACGAAAATTTAGCAGACTACTTCAAGGAATATCCCGCTAGACAGATTTTTGAAACAGTCTCCTTAGGTAGGATTTTTTTTCACATTGGTACATGAAACTCTATAGCTGAATGTTTTGAAAAATTCCAAAACTCAGAGCTGTCATGCACAATTCTATACAGGATGTTTTGCAAAATAATGCACTGTTCGTTAGCGAAAAAAAATATATTTTATCTTGTTTTCATAACAAAATTGGTGATACATTTCGGTGTAAAATTCTGAAACTATGGCGTTTATTGCTACCAAAAAATTGGTTACGAATAGTGACGTACAGTACTGGTAAAAAAACGAAGATAATTTCGCCTCAAGAAAAATATTTTCAAAATTACTGTACAAGCCACCGGACGTGGCGGTTATATGCACAACATGGTCACACCCCTTTCAAAGTTAGTGTTGGAGATGTAAGAGAATTTTGCATTGTGATTCTAAAGTTATCGTGTAGTCAGTCGATTATGATGAACTAAATTGGTGGCGCTTGTACGACCTATGCCTGCGGTGGTTTATTTAAAATAATTTTTAAAATTACATAATCAAATTATATATTACAGCCACGGGCATCTATTTACGCTGGTTTGGTGAATTTAATATTTTAATTCTAAAATATCGTAAAACAGTTTGATTAGTGAAAACTGGTGTTTACTATGTGGCATATTTTTTTAAATGCAGAATAATAGCGTAATTGTCGACTTTAATGAAACTTAAGTATGTAATTACTCAGACTTACGGATGTTTTTAGTTTGGAAGAGTTAAAAATTAGGCTACATGGGGCTAGCACAATTTGAAAAAAAATCTGGGTTTTTTTTAAAACTATAAATGCTAGAAAAACGTTGTAATTAGACCCGTAGCTCATTAAGTTAATCTGGTTTCTGTGCTTGCATGTGAAATTATTTGTATTACTTTGGACATTTTCTAGTCATTTATGTGGACGACATGTTTGATTGTGACAGTTCTCGTTTGCACTGCGACCTGACAACTGTAAATAATTTAGTCTTGGCGTGGACGTAAGGACTAGGCGTAACGCGTTTATCTTCAGACTGAGCAGTTGTCGGAAGTACTGCGTGATGTACTGTCAGCTGATAAACATGACTCACTATGGTGTGCGTTATATTATGTCCTGGGTTGAATAATTAGGCCTAATTTATTTATTTCAGTGTTTGCGCTTGACAGACCCATGGTGACGCGATGACAAGTTTCGTGGGTGCAAGGGTTGGCTACCTTCCTTCATACCCCTTGAGCATTTAATCCCTCGACTACACCGCGCACAGGGTAACCTAATCGTCGATCGTTCACACTAAAGAAACTGAGAAGGTAGCCGTTGTTACATTGTCAACCCAAAACTTATTTTTATCAGTCCTAAAATTTCTGTTATCTTAATATTTTCAGTTTCTTAATGTGAATAAATTTGTCTTGCTGCCTGCTTTTACGTTCAGGACTTGTATCAAAAGATGTTTCATTCGTGCCTGCGAAGTTTTCACGGGCTAGGTGTGTTCTATGACTGCATTTTTGTTCTACCTTTTTTCACGTTCCAAGTTTGTAGTTTATTCTTGTACAAAAACTGTTTTTTTCCCTTGGTTTGATTGTAGGTACTCGTTTGTGTTCATTTATTTTCTTGTAACTCACCGACTGAATTCCTTGTGGAATGGTATATGTTTACCTATGTTTGCCGGTTGCAAACGGTCCTTTTGGTTGTTTACTTGTTTGTGTTCTCTGGTTTTCTGCGACACCATTTGCTGCGATGGCGTATGTCTAAAATACTTTAGTTTGTAACATTATAAACTATAGTAGATAGTTAGACATCCAAGAATGTTCTTATTTTGTTGATTGTATTGAAATCTTTTCAAGATACATAGTAATTATTTGTGTTTTGTAACAAGTAGTGGTAATTGAACTTCGGTGTATTTCGTTTATAGTTTTATGGCAGCTACTATCGCTTCCAAATGGTTATTTACATTGTATGTTGGGGAGTGTTTTATATTAGGCCCTTAATAAAATGTTATCTTCAAATCTATTTAGAACTATTTCATAACCCAGACATTTCCCTACGTGCAGTAGCTACGCAAGTCAGGGCGCTTGTTCCCAGGCGTCGTTGGGGAAGGTTGCGTAAGTGGACAAAGCTAGACTACGCAAGGCGTAGTGCCATCAGCAATTATTTAGCAAGCTAGTTTTCCATGTCCATAATACGAGGGCCATAGGGCCAAGGTCTTGGGCGGCCTCAAGTCGGTCTCAAGGCCTTGACCACATTTACAGCTCGTAGGATGCATGTCGTAGATTCTTGATTCATATACACAAGTCAGACTGGTAGTGTGTAGCTTCTTGTGATTGTGTGTGAACTATCTAATTTGATGGTTGGTAATTTGAGTTAGCTCGCATTCATATTTTCGCGTTTTTTGAATGGATATTTCTTACGGTACGACCCACTGGTAAACAGTTGTTAATAGGGAGTGTAGGCCAAATGCAACAATTCACGTCCTGTAACTATTGTGAAATATGTTAACGGATTGCATTACCTTATTGATGTTTCAGTGGCCTAATTCTGTTGAGCTGTGTTTGTTTGGATGTCAAAGGACCATCTCTTTTTGGTACATTTCTCAGCAGCTGTCCCTTACCTTGCGCATCGTAGAGCTTCGATATGCAGGGTTAGGGTGCTGAGGAGGTACCCAAATTATGCTCATAGATAGCTCACTTATTTTTAATTTTGCAGATTACCCGTAGCCTGTTAAATCATTCTGTGTGTGTATGTATGTATGTATGTATATATATATATATATATATATATATATATATATATAATGCGTGTGTATTGTTTAAAGTTGGTCTAATCATGGCCTTCATATATCCAGATACTGAATTGGTATAAAATTGACGGATGTTGCGACATATAGTCTATAAGCTGGGAATAAGCGTCGTACTTAATTCAGTTTATGGCTGTTAGTTGACATTAGGCGTAAAAGTTCATTTACGCCTTCGCTCGCCAAGACTATCCCGGCGAGTGTCTGTCGAGGCGCCCAGCAGCCTGAAACAGGGAGGGGTTTACATAAGTGTTTACTAGCATGGGGCGACACTTAAAATGTCTAGACATGTATGACATTGTAAAATTTGTGAAACTTGAATGTGTTATTTACCTGTTACGCACTTAATATTTATTAAATGGAAAAAAAAAACAGCCTGACATGTTTGGATCTTATGAGGTGTATTCCTGTTGTATCTACTGTGTTGGTCGCTTGGCTTACAAACTGGGATAGCGCTAATTAAAAGTCGTTGCGGTCTCACACTTGTGACAACTTCGTGATGCGATGTTATTGAGCGCAAGTGAAGAGGTCACTCAGTAGTATAGGCAAGTCCTGGTAGAAAGGCGATGATGTATTTCGATTAAAATAACTTCTCCAGACATTGTTCGACGAAAAGATTTCATTGCAACAACCCTGCCTTGTTTTTTCCGCCTTTGTATTGATAGTTGGTTTAAAGCTGGAACAATAGATGTCACTTTCGATTCCATGCTACAATATCGAATGTATTTTAACAATATACATTTCTTGTAGATGTTAAAATGTATGTTGGAAATAGCTTCGAGAACATGATTTAGTGTAAAAATTTTCAGGAATTGACTTTAACGACAGAGTAAAAGCCATCCCAAATTTTTTCGTCTGTTGTATGTGATGTTAGGTTGACTGTAACCGTGGTAATGTTTCCAGGCTAGTGTATAATTCCCTTGAAATGTTAAATTTTGCATTGTACTCTCCGTCGGCCAGCCGTTCCTGGCCAAGTTACAAGTTGGTTTAATTTCGGAGTCTTAATTCATTGTGGATGGGCGGCCCCATTTGTACGAGTGTTGTGTTGGCGGGCTGCCCATTGCGCGGCGCCAGTACTTGTCTCCTGCCTCCCCTGCCCACCTCCATCGCCCATGTTGGAGCATGGCTGACTTCTGTTTACAGTATGTCTGAGCCCGGCCCTTTTCATGCTAACGAGCTCCCTAGTTCCTATCCATCGCGCTCCTTTATGAATGCAAGATTGGTGGCAGCGCTGGGTATTTGTGTTCGGCTATGAAGGCAGGGCGGGATGAATGGGCCAGCAGTACTAATCTCCGACCCGCCTCTTGATTACACACGCCTCGTCGCACGGGAAAAGTTAAGGCTGCCCCTGGGTGTTCAACTCGAGGGCGTGTGAAGAGGGCTCTCCCTTCTAATACCTATTAATAGCCAGGGGCTTAGAAACCGTAACTCGGCCGAGTTGCCCGGCAGCCAAACTTGTGTTCAGATGTTTTTCAGCCGCAAGTGTACGAATTTGTGGCCCAGTCGCCATTCATGTGTACATGTATTTGTTGCATTGTTTTTAAGTTCTGTTTATATATCATTTTATTTTGGCTGCAGATAACCTTTAGTAGTTTTACTTGTTGATTTATCTCTCCTAGTTTTTTTAGAAACTACGCAGTGTAGCATTGGTGTATGTAAATTTTTTTTACAGAATCTGACTACGTGGAATGTGTTTACAACAGTCAAATATGCCTTGCATAGCATTTCGTTAGCAATTTAAAATGCACTGTGAGATATAAAGTATCATTAACCATCAAACTAGTCTATGAATACTGGTATGTTGAAATTCATTTTCGAAGTTACTGTGATGTAATTTATCGTTGCCATGGTTGACCAATGTAGATGTTTATGCTGTAGTCTCAAACTAACGATTTCAGGTTATCTGCGATTTTGTAAGGTAACATACATTTTGTCATTCAGAAGGCCTGTAGTAATTGCAAAATTATTGCTAGATTTGACACAATTTTAGGCTAAATCGTGTCTATACAGAGCTTAATTTTTCAGTTGTGTATAACTCAACGCTTGTGGGAGGTTTCAGATAGTCTCTTTAGAGTACTTATCCCATTTCCATTAAATTTGGCACACAACATATACTGCAATTGTAGTCACTGCTGTTTTGAAAAAAAAAAAAAAAAACAGGTAGGTAAATGATGAGATTCGTAAAATGGAGAGGAACTTTGACTTTCCTGCGTACATTACAAATAATCGTGTCTTAGGTACGGCCACACGGACTCTTATTCGGGAGGACGCGAGTTCGAACCTCTGCTCCGGCAATCCTGACTTCGGTTTTAGTATGGTTTTCCGAAATCTCTCCAGGCGAATGCTGGGATGCTTCCTTAAAGACCATGGCCGATTACTGTGTTCTATTAACAAAGTTGTCGCAGTCTAATGACCTAGCTGTCCCTTACCTTACTCCCATAGAAAAAACACCAATGTAGACGAGCTACGCACATATTTATATCCCCGCGCATAAATGCGGTATAGTTCTTGATGTCCTGCAACATGGCGGTTTTAGCATACACTAAAGCGGTTTTAAATTTCTTTGATTTATGTGAATACAAACGTAAATTTGATGATGTCCACAAACTAGTAAGTTCTAATAGTAATTTTGATGACCAAGTTAAGTAAAGGTTTCGGAATAAAGTGAGCACTCAGAGCCCTGATTAATTCCTATTTTCTGCCAGTTTATATCTTTCCGCTGCATGTAAACATCATTACCACGTGCTTTTATTTACATATAGTTGTACAATGTTTGCAGTTACGTTACACTGCTCAGATAAATTTTAGCTACAATATGTACTCTTAAATGCACGGGGTTGAATACATGCTATACACACTAGTAACCTTAGTTATAAATACCTGCGAATAAACGTCTTAAAACACTGGTTTCTCTGAGTCTACTCTAACGGCACTATTACCGTTACGAATCTCGTAAATGCATGCACAGTATATTCGAACTTTTAAATTAAAACCACCACTAAAAACACACACGACACACGCAACTCAAGATTTCAAGTTCCGTTCAGCATATTGCAATGAACGGACGTCACTTCTAATACTTTTGAATATGTTTATCAGAAACCCATATTCATTACACAACTAACAAACTGAATGACGCAATTCCCTTCCAAGCAGCGAAAACCTAATTCTGATGCCATCTGTCGGTGAAATTTTATACTACCTCTGTGGCGCGAAGCATTAGCGGCATGTGCTAACGATAATCGACTCGGTTGCCACGCTTTGTGCTGGCGCTAATTAAATACAATTATACAGTCAGCAGGTATGTCGGTAAGAATTTAAATAACTATTTTTAAGTATATTAAATACAGAGCGGTCGTTTACATTTTGTTTTTTCATTAATGCTGTATTCAAATAAGAAAATACACGGAACTACTTACAATTATTCGCTACCAACCATACAAACAATAATGTAACTGTAGTTAATGTTTACTTGTATGCAGTAACGGCTAGTGATTTTTTTCAAAGGTTAAATCTTTAGTGCTCACTTTATTCCGAATGACCTATATTAGATTATTTTGTATTGCTATAGTTATTAGTAATTTTGTAAGAGCATGAACATAAGTGTACTATACTTCGAAAAGAATAAGTGAGGGTTAATCGGATTGAAAAATAGTGTAGAAAATTAAGTAAACTTACAAGAACCTTACTAAGTACTCATGTCTGGTACAGTACACACCTTTTAGACACTCCATTAGTCAATACCAGCGTCTCCCTTTATATCTCTAAGCAGGTTAAATACTAGGCAATACTCGAATTTCAAGGGACGGATATAAAATCTAAAAGGAGCCTGAAATTAAAAAAAAAAAAAATAATCAGTATTTTGCGTGTTCGGCAGCAAGTTAACTTTTGCGACAGTGTAACAAAATATTTACTTGGACTGCAGAACTTCATTACCGTACTTTATTTTGTATGGATACATAAAGTAGAAAAGTCTTATTTGCCCCGGGGTGGACAAAGTTGCATAACATTAAGTTCTTATGAAATAACTCTCAATAGTAAATTTAATCAAAATTTTTGTAAATTTCTATTTTTAACATGCTTTAAAATAGAACTATCAGAACAAAAAAAAATAGTTACGGATTTACATTTGCTGATTTGGCTGAAAGTAAGTTACTTTAGCGATTGCTCTGAGAAAATAAACTGATTGATACGACTGGAACGCAACTAAGTAGCTCTATGCTGAGTTAAAGTGTACTTCACTACTTAACGTATACATATTCAGTGAGATACTCGTGTCTTCGCATCTCAGGCTCGATGAATAATGTACATTTGTAATGTGATTGCAAGAGGCGCTCTTGCAGGATGGTTATAATTCAGCGTGTTCGTGTAATGTGTATACCTGTCGTTCATTTTACCTTGCCCTCCTTCACGCTTTCCTCTTCGCTGCAAGCCTTTTATTTGCTCCCGTGGGAAATTTGCGAAATACTTTCCCTTTCGGCTATTGGCAGTGTTTCTAGTAGAGGCATAAAACATCTTCGTATGGATTTATTTTTGTAATAGCTTCTATTGCATGGTTTACTTAAGCTTTGTGTGTTATATTTTTGAATTACCAAACGTTGTTTTTCAGTCTCAATCGAGTGCCATACAGGCCTATTTCTGGTTTTCACGTTTAATATCAGTGACGGTAACTATAGTGCACATGGTCTTACAGGATGCAAGATGAGGCCCCTCCTGGCGCATGAACGGTGTTGGGGTCACTTAATTAATTTTTACGTGAAACAATTTATTAATAGTGCGTTTATCTACGAAGAGACCGGAAAAGTGAAACTACGCTTTCATAATTTTAAAAATTCGGCATTCTGGTAAAAAAACCATGATTTTCGGGCCTCTTAAAATAGTCTAAAACGACTTGTTTAGACTGCTGACACTCCGAAAATACCATTTGAATTCGTTAAGTGCAAAACTAGAAGCATATGGTGCCCTTAACTTCATACTATCCATAATAAAAATTTAGTCACTTCTTGTTCCTTTTAAAAAAAGACTACTAAAAAAACCTTCCACGCCAGGTTGTCGCCCAGTGAATAGACAATATCCTTCTCGTCGAGCGTGATATTAAGACTTTTAATCGCTTCGCTGTTTCCACTCCTCAAATGTGGAAACTTGACACCGCTACACACTTTACTTGAGCGCATTGATATTTATCTAAGCCAACAGGACGTGGTGCAAGTCAGTGTCTGCAATAACAGTACACCCCGAACGCTTTTTCGCAAAGGTCGTATATAATGCCAACTAAAATTATTTTTTACGGATCTTCCTAAATGAATTTTCAATGTGTTGCAGCCAGTTAGTTTTTTTCCTAACGAAACCCTTATAGAAACATATTTTCTCAGCATCAGTCTCGTTATTGGTGTGATATATCATTAATTAATTTGTTTTGAGAGTTTGTGTAGAAACTTCTGTCGGACACATTACTAATGTACTACTAGGGGTGAAGCCAGGAGGATATTTGGATATAACCTCCCCCCCCCCTTTTTTTTTTTTTTTTCATAAATGAGAATATGCTACCCGAAGATAAAATTAGCGGGATATGGTAAAAAAACTGTTTAAACTGAATCATTTCGCACATTGAAATCAAAATTTATCCGCGAGGAAAAAAAAGGGGGGGGGGCCGACTCCTCGCTTCGTGATATGTGATCGATGTCCCCTTAGTGTTGTGAAAATTCTCAAGTTGGTATGGTATACTCCCCAGAACAGAAATCAATCCTGACTACGCCCCTAGTGCTACTGGCTATATAGTTGGAACGAATCACAACTCGTATGGGTCATTTCGACAGATGTATTTCTTGTTAGTTCCATCATACACTGAAATAAATTAATCCAAATTGAAATATCTGTAATCAGATGACGCTTGCGAGCAAACCAGGAAAGAGCATTGAATTGTTCGCAATTACGACTTTACCCGCCCCAGATAGAGTTCAGCAGGGCGATGTCGACAGGCTCCTTGTAGACCAAAATTATTTAACCTCGTTATTGACGAAATTCGTGATAAACTTATTCTTCCTTATATATCCAAGCATTCCGGTTAGTCTCAGCGGGGAAATTGTTTGGGTTGAATAATGAGCACGGAGTTAGTCTTTTGCCTTGTAACTTTTCAGACAGAATAAGTAATTTGTGTGCTGTTGTAGAGAAGTTTGAGGGCGTTTAAAGTTGGTCTCGACGAGAACATTCCCGCGAAGTACGTGGATACAAGACTACTCAGGATTTCTGGAGACTTGCAGACCTCGGACACCATCTGGAACATAATCTGCAGCTGTTGATACATCCTTCCTAGGTGTATGGATGAACATGGAAACCCCACGGTCCTTCAGATTATATCCCACGCCGAAGAGACTTTTATCTGCGCCCTTTGGTGGAATCATTATTATTATTTTTCCCGTAGCAAAATTTCTTGTCAGGCCTATCGCCTCACACCAAGGTGATCTGGGTTCGACTCCTGGCGGTTTCGGACCCCGGATCTTTGTATGTAGGAATCTTGCCGGACGATGCCGCTAGTCGGCGGGTTTTCTCGGGGATCTCCCGTTTCCCCCGCCCCTTCATTCCGGCGCTGCTCCATACTCGCATCATATCACTCACCAGCGCTGAAGACCTCGATGTTAAACGCTGACCCAAATATAGCTTAGAGAATTGTACATTGGTTCATTTTTGCATAACTACGTCAATTGGTCGAGTTTCATCTATGCTGGCAAGTGTTTCGCGCGGTACGTTATTTGGGTGTTTGTGGAAGCTGAATTTGGTAGTGTGCGCTTATATACGTGACATTGTAAACGTATATTGGTAATGGTTTTGTTTGGTCGTGTGCTTTTTATTCTCGCCGTGTGAAATGTTCAGATGCGCTTTGTCCACGTTCTGGGTGTAATGAGTTTTTATTTTGTACATAGCTGTATTTGCCGTTCACACGATTTCATGATGCTGCAATAGACTTCATTGTTTTCATTGCACTGTATATATTACGAGCCTTTCAACACAATTGTGTGATAGAGCGACGGAAGTGGGCTAGCCGTTGTTGACAGCAGATGACTTGTCGGGCTGCGGTAGGACATATTCTAACAAAGCTGCGACGATCACATGCTAACATAATTATATAAATACCATTTTTAGACATATTGGCTAAGCAGTAAATTGTTTTTGATATCAGTCCTTATTTCAGATTGGTTCATCAGTAAATGTCTTTTTCCATTTATTTAATTCGCAGTCTTATACGTATATTCACAATGGTATATTACGTAGCTTATTTTTCAATGCATATTAGATAAATTCTAGGAGAGTAACACATCGTAACCTTGAATATGCCTTTTTTTTTAACTCTGTCATAGACTTCATTGAAATTGTCATTTTGTTGGGGCGGTAGCGTTGGTGTATAGCTGGTTCTGAAATGTTCCGTGTTACGCAACGGAGTTTACTGTAACTTAAGTTTCTACCGGCATTTTGGAATGGTATCACGGCAAACGTTCGTGCATTGCTCAAATAACCTTCAGAACAGTGATTAAGATAAATGTTAATAGTAAATATTTGAATACACGTTGTAAGAAAGATTTTGGAATCTGAAAAGTTTCGTGGATTCCATGCAAATTAAACTAAACGTATGCCCATTTGGCGTTTTTGTTATAATGAAATGAATGAACTGTAAGTTAGTATTATTAATAGGATAATAGCTAGCAGAATTGTCTAATGCACGAAGGTGAATAACAAACGTACATCGACCACTTTAAGAGTGTATGGTATATAATTCAGCGCTGAAAGCATCAGTTCAGATTTGTCTGTTTCTCGAAGTCAATTTGCTAACATTGAGAAACAGCAATCCCAGACAATAGATTTTGCCAACTTTCTCAGGAAAAAATCTGTCTCGATTAATATATATCTGAAGAACAATCTCAGATGCCGAAATCTCGTACATTTGATATCGGCGCAAGAGATCACGTTTAACAAATGCATCAATCTGGGTAAATGTTTGCTCATCAAGTTGGCAAATATAACTACTATAGTAGGCAGTTATCTTGGCTTCTCACATCGCGGGGACAGTGGGACAGGGGAAGAAGAGATAAGAAGACGACATACAGTCGACAGCCATGTAGTAGCTGTTAGGAAAATATCGACCCTCAGTGTATACCCGAATATGTAAAGTGAAGGTGGTAGCCTACAGAGGCGCAGAAAGGAGATGCTTAGCAGGGAGCGGGAACTAATAAAGATCGTTATTCAATGTTGTGATGAAGAAACAAGTAAATGCTTGAGCCTCTACAGTGAGCAAAGAGATGTGGTCAGGATTCAAGTCAACAAAGAACTACCTTGTTATCCACTAACCACTTCAGGAAAGAACACATACTGGAAATGTCAAGATAAAGTATTTAATAAACAGTTATTTAGTTTATTGCGGAACTGAAGGATATTATCAGACATTCAGGGTCTTTGAGGGTGAATGAGATAAATATCGAGAAGTGCCGGAATGCAAGGGTGAGGAAAATGGGAATACCCGCCGAACTGCGACATCGTATGACACGATCCTACAAGCATAAATGCGGACGTCAAACACCAGTGATAGAACTCGGATCACCTAGGTGTAAGGCAAGCGCTCGGCCGTCGTAGCTTCTTATGTAGTTAAGAATTTTGGAGTTCGCTTTTTCCGGAGAAATCTATAACTTACTGTTCGAATAAAGTTAAATTTCGCACCATTACCGAATTAAAAAATAAAGCCTAACAATACATTTGCATACATCTATATTAACATTAAGAAAATTCTCTGTTAGTAGCTGACATAATCTGGTTGGAAAGAATGTTTTTTGTATTTATTTATCAGTTTATTTGTACGTGCTACCAAATTAAATGCTAAGCTAAACCTCTGTGGGGAACCCATTATTTTATTTTATTTTTTTATAGTTATGTGTAGTGACTTATACAGTCTGTAATAACTTCAAGTAAAATTATGATAGCGTAAATGGTTCTTACATTCTTGTTTTACGTTCAGTGAATATATTCTTGACCCTATTTCACCTTATAAAGTCAGATTCATTAAAAGTTCGTCACGTACGTTTTGTTAGCTCTTCTTTTCGCACTGTTGTAGATAATTAAAAACCCGGATTTAAAAACTGTAGCAAGGGTTCAATACATTTTCAAGTATTAAAAAATTTTTTATATTTTATCCTTAAGTTTTGTTACAAAACGATATAACAAACTTGTTAAAGCGTAACGTTTCAATTGTAAATGATTTTAATTTTTGAAGTTTTACAATGTTGTGTTAAACACGTCGTTAACGTGAAAGAAAAAATATTAGTTCTTATAGTGCGTGAAGTATTATTTTGCCACTGTTAACATTTATTTTTTCAAATATAGTAAGTTTATTATTTATTTTTCGAAAGAAAAAAAAAAACATTTTTAATTCGCAATTAATACACTGCATTTACTATTTTTTACGTGTTCACCCCTGCGTTATGGTATAGTCGACAAAATAAATCTAATTGAATTGTCAAGTTAGTTTAAACTGTGTGTTTCATTTATTACAAGCTTTTGTGTAACTTGCAATGTTCGTAAGTAAGATGAACGTTTCAAAATTTGCAAACCATTTTTCAACAATTTGTTGGTATCTGTTTGAGTTTAAATTTGGCATACTTATGTAAGTTCGGTGACAATACAATATTATGGGTTACATTACACGTGTATTATTATATTATTAAAATTACGTGAACTAAAACGAAAAATTATGTCTTTCTCATGTTTAAATTGCAATGACTGAATGAAGAAATTTTGGTCAGCGCTTAACATAGTTCTTCAGCGGTGGTGAGGGGGGGGGGGTGACATGAGATGCGTTTGGAACAGCGCCAGAATGAAGGGGCAGGGGAAACGGGAGATCCCCGAGAAAACCCGCCGACCAGCTGCATCGTCCGGCACGATTCCCACACGCGAAAATCTGGGGACAGACCCCACCGGGATAGAACCCGGATCCCGCCTTGGTAGAAGTGAGAGGTCTGACCACTCGGCCACCGCGGACCCTTATGTTGGTATGACTTGTATAAAGTAGTCAGACAAACCAATCAATAAGTTCCAGAGATACGAGACTAAGAGAAAACATTAAAGTAAATAACAAGTTTGTTTTAAAAAATGTGAACTTAAGAGTAAAAAATATATTTAAATTACAGTTGTCGTATATGTACCGGTAGGCTATATAGTAGTTATATAGTAGGTTCAGAACCACTCTTGGTATCTCATTATAATATATGCGTACGTAGATATCAGTTATATATATATATATATATATATATATATATATATATATATATATATATTGTTGCGTGCCATGTTCCTGGAGGCCAGTGGTCGGCGGCTGTTTCGTAACACCTTGAGGGCTGGCCGATGACTCAAAGCCCGGGTGGCTCATAGTGGGAAACCCGCCTAACCTACGTCATAGATACCTGTCCCAACTGCGTCTTAACCCTTCGAGGGCGGC
>PNEQ01071879.1:0-20447 GCA_003012365.1 Medauroidea extradentata
TAGGTCAATGATGGAATATGCTACTGCAGTATGGGACCCACACATGGAAGTTGTTGTGAGGGTGCAGAGAAGGGCAGCCAAATGGGTAAAGGTTAGGTTGAGATAACAGTGGCAAGTCAAAGAGGAGAAGCTAATGTCAGGCTATCTCTGATGCTGAAGGAAATGAGGTGGCCCTTTATAAAGGACATGAACAGGGTTGAGAGACCAGTGAGACTGTTTAGACTATTAAATGAGGATGGAGGAAGGTGGGGTAAGTTGAAGGTAAGGCTGACTGACTGTATAGAAAGGACAACCATGTGATGGTCCAAAATGTGTGGACTAGGATGGAGAAGTAAGTCACAGTGTAGCATAATATGACAGAGAGGAATTCTGGATGGTTTAGGAATTTGTTAAATAGTTAGGCCTTCTGTGTGTCAATATTTAAAATTTATATATATATATATATATATATATATATATATATATATATATATATATTAATCTCAGTAATTACAATTTCAGTGTGTAGGACTGTGATAGTGGAAATACTCAACTTATTAGGTAAATTACGAGAATCTTGACATTTTGAAATGCTGACGATGAAGTGTCAGTATAATTAAGATAGATGTTATAGCATATGGTTTTAGAAAATTTACAAAAAAAAATAGTCCTGAGAGATGTGCGTGCATTACACTCTTTAACCTTCTTCCTCTTCACTGGATTTTTATTTTCTCCGAACATTGAAAAACAAAGAATAAATTAAAGCATCTAGAAAACCAATGCCCAGGCAATTTTCATTGCTTGGAACACAAAGCAACCAAGCGAAATTTGAAATATCTTTGTATGATACTGCTTTGAGTCAGGACTCGGGTAAACACTAGATGAAATATTTAAAAATAAAAAAAAAAATGAATAAATAACTGTTGAAAAATACAGTTGTATTACTTTATTCAATGTTGACAATCACCTGGAAGTTCAAAGGCGTAAAGTACTTGTAACCTACCGAATGTGGAATGTCCTACAGCCAATTGTGTTTATCGGCAAAATCAGCATTAACTTCGTATTGACACTGGCCTAATAGTTTTTATTTTAAAAACGAAAACAATAGCCTAACACAACATAACTCCGTGTAAGCGCACAAAGTATAAAACTGCTTTAAAACTCACCGTTTGTATCGTACGAGGCACGTCCCTTAACCTAATATAACCTACAGTTTACCAATATTTATGTAAATAACGTATGTTTTGTTTGCAAAATATCAAAACAAAAGGATAAAACAAACATATATACTGCATACTTCACCACTCTCACTATGTAGGTATAACGCTGGAATGACTAACACAATTAAGTATTTTGTGAAATGCAGCATTTTAAAACACGTATAATTCGAAATGCCGCCGTGTTCGGGTCTCCGAGCTACGTCATGCGCTACTGTCCAATGACAGCAATTTTGCGTTTTGGGACGACCTTCCTTCTACTGCCCTTGGCCGAAAACCTTTGTTTATTTTGTCTGCGACACGGCTGTAGAAGAACAGGTCTGGACCACGGTCGTAGAAGTACAGGTCTGGACACTCGCCTATCTAACAATGTATTTTGCTTGACCCCCTTGTTGTTTGGCTGCAGTTTGTCAAGTTACCGAGAATGTTGTGTTTTATTGGCGCTTCAGTTAGAGCGGTCGGATTTAAACTCTGCTCACTTTTTTCAATTGTTAAATTTATAAAGTAAATAAAGATTGCTGGAGCCTTTTCTTAAATTTGTGAGATAGAAAGTATTTCATGAATTGATAAAAAAATATGTTTTGATAAATTGTTTATCTTAGTGGAAAGGAAGTGGGTGGAATTTAGTTCGACTGCCCTAACTGAAGCGCCAATAAAACACAACATTCTCGGTAACTTGACGAACTACAGCCAAACAACAAGGGGGTTAAATTTCCAGGCGTGTGTCCAGACCAAAGATGTTAGAAGGATCCAGATGGAGCATGTCGCCGGGAATTGTAACCAAACAAATGCTTGACATAGCTGGTATCAATATGGCCGACTAATTAAAAAATTGAGGAAATATTAGTTAGGAGGTGTGTAAACAGGGCTAAAATATAGAGTTTTCAACCTAAAACATCTATAAAAGAGCATAATACATTCATCTACCATTAAAAATTCCTGTCTGATGTGAACTTTTGAGGTTAAATCAGTATGGCGGCTGGCCAATTTGGTGGCTACATCTCCCCCCCTCTTGGCAACACACCTCTCGCCATCATTCAGACATTATAGGTTTGTTTTACTCGCCTTGACCTGGCGTCTCTTTGTGCTCTTTCAGCTCCCGGGGCACTTCTAGGCGTTTTACTTACCGGAAACAATATGGTGGGGGTCCGTTTTACTCGCCAGGTCAAGCGCCTCCAGGTTAAGTAGCTGCTCCACCTCGCGAGGTAGAGTTGTGGGGGAAAATCGTCTGCTAGACGTTTTCACGCCAGTCTGCTACATCGTGGTCTGTTAACGTTCGTAGTGATATGAATGAGAATAACTTATTATTCCAAACAACGTTGGAAAATGATGGAAATAATATAACCGATGATGAAGGAATGGTGTTATTTACAGCAGAATGTAATTATTTATTTTGTACATGATGATTCTTCATTCTCTATTATATTCTCGATAACTTCTACTAGTTCTGCCATTACAAAAAGAAATACATGCACGCACTAAAGCGTTTTTCTTCGTCCTTTAAGAGTAAAACTCCCTCTGACCTGGGTCAACATTATTCCAACCCCACCAACTCCAGGGAGACGCGAGATACGCTAGGTCAAGCGCGCGTAAAACAAACCTTATGTTACCCCCGTGGTCCAGACCTATTCGTCTACGGCCGTGGTCTGGACCATGGAGGTATTAGTCTATGGAGTGGCATCTGACGTACATTTCAATGGTAATCGTGTGAAGCCGATCATTTTCGAACTGTGCATGCGCAGGACATTATTTTTCATGGTTCGCCATATTTTGAGTGGCAAAACAATAGCAGAAAGCAATGTAATTATGTAATTTTTTTTAAATTCGCGCAAATTCTCTATTTGAATTGTAAACAACAGTTTACAATTGCTTCAGAAATATATTAAATAAAACGAATTAGCTCTCGCTGTGTGTATATACTTTATAAACTTGATGAATTAAAAAAAAATGTTTCTTACCTGTACAAAGATAATCCTCCGCAACAATCGAATCTGTTTGTAAGGCCAAGAGTTGCACAAACGTTCACCATAATGTGTAGTTAACAAAAAACTATAACATTTTCATTCAGCTTAATGCTATGCGAATTCTATCGTTTTCATAATTAATTTATATCAAAGAAGATACGAACAAAGTCTAACATATATTTTTGCAGCGTACTCGGAGTTATGTTTGTTAAGAATTGAATTTGTTTAGTATAGCTTAGACTAGCTACAGATTTTTTCGTTTACTCTATGGGTACTATTGATACTCTGTATTCTATGCAATTAATATATTGACAAATGGCAGCACATAGATGTGCAGTAATAAAATATGTTAATCAGTGAATTTCTTTATTACACAACCACCTTGGTAGGCGTAATTCTGATAGATTATGGGCCCAGAACTGCCGGGATGTATATGTAGACATATACCAGGAATGAAGTAAGGTGGTAAGTGGAAATTCAAGGGAAGTACGGTAAACCGATGATCGTGACAAGATGGCATCAAGCAATCAGAATGTTCTGCCGATTCTTTCGGATAACAGTGGATTCGGCAACAGGAAATTCTGTGTCAAATTAGTGTTGGGTGAAAAACAGTTATTGGAGACCATGGCAATGAATTTCGACGACATTGTAAAAGACAAAGGAAAGGAGGAGTTCCTCATCAAGGATGCAAAAGCAAAGTCTGTTATTGTACAGTGCTTATCAGATAAGTATTTGGATCTAGTTAAAGATGCAAAACGGGCGAAAGACATGTTAAAACCCCTGGAAGAAGTGTTCGAAAGAAAAAGTATGTTCAGTAAACTGTATCTAAAGAAGAAACTACTCTCTCTTAATTTCGAACCACATGTGAAATTAGAAGAACATTGCCTTCGTTTTGACAGCCTTGTTCGTGACCTGGAAAATACAGGTGCGAAAATGAATGATACAGACAATATATGTCATCTACTCCTGACCATGGGCGAGAATTACAACACAATAATAACTGCCTTAGAAACAATGAAACAAGACCTAACCATGGAGTTTGTCAAGTGTAGACTACTGGAAGAGGAGATTAAAAAAGAAGGCCAGAAAACCAACAGAAATTATTCAAGTAATGAAGTGTCATTCAAGATAACCTGTTATGGATGTGGGAAAGTAGGCCACAAGAAGGCAGATTTTTGGCACAACAAACCAAGATCTGGAAAAACAAGAGGGACCATGGGAACAAAACCTCACAAGAAATATGAAACATCAAAAGTAACAAAGTCACATCAGGTAGACATATCATTTACAGTATTTACTTGTGAGGTTATGAATGGACAAAACATATTCATTCTGGAGTCTGGCGCAACAAATCACCTTGTCATGGAAAGTCTAGAAGAGTACATGACAGACATTAGGATGCTACCACACAGCAATGTGATAAAAACAGCAAATGGAGGTGAAATGATAGCTACAAAAGCAGGAAAGTTTGTGGGAGACTTCGGAAATGGAACTATTTCCTTCGAAGCCTTGATAGCTGCAGGATAGAAAAACAATTTACCATCAGTAAGTAAATTGATACATAAAAACCTGTGATTTTCAATAAGAAAAATGTGATAATTCAAGGTGAGAATGTGACTGTTGAATGTGAGAAAGCACATGTTAACCTTTTCTTTTTGAAGTTAAATCCAGCAGCACAAAATACATTTGCAAGTCAAGAATTACAAGACGATAACACCACAGACAGACTCTGGCACCGAAGACTTGGCCACCTGAACAAACGAGGCTTAAAAGTACTCAGTCTACCATGTACGGAAGAAAAATGCCCACAATGCCTCGAGGGTAAAGCAAGAAGATTACCTTTTGCAAGCAATGCAAAACTTACTCACTCCATAGAGGAACTTATCCACTCAGATATAAGTGGACCTGTGAAGACACCAACGAGAGAAGGTGAGCAATATTTTCAAGTGATTGTAGATGATTTTTCCCATTTCACTACAGTGTACTTGTTGACAAATAAAAGTGAAGCTGAACAACATTTGATGAACTACATAAAGATTATGAAGACCCAGCATGGAGTGAAAAGCAAGAGGATCAGACTTGACAATGGTGGAGAATTCAGCTCAAATACACTAAAAAGATTCTGTGTTGAGAAAGGGATTGTCATAGAGTACACAACACCACACACATCCCACCAAAACTCCAAAGCAGAGAGAATGAACCTTACATTGATGAACAAGGTAAGAACGAAATTTGCAGGGACAGATCTTCCCCGCTCACTTTGGGAAGAAGCAGTATGTGCATCTACCTACGAGCTGAAAAGATCACCAACTAATGCCCTGCAAGACAGAACTCAGCCTCAATCTGGTACTGCGAAAATGATTTATCTAAGCTTAAGGTATTTGGTTCACAGGCTTACATGCTGAAACTGCCACGAGAAAACAAGCTGGAACCTCGTGCAAAACCTATGATAATGGTGGGCTATTCAGGCGGTGGATATCGTCTATAGGACCCCAAAGAGGACAAAATTGTCATTTCAAGAGATGCTACCTTCGACGAGTCGAAAGTAGGGGTTGAATATGGTTTGGGAAGACATCTAACAGGTTCACTATAAATGGAGAAGAAAGTTCAAACTCAAAAGAAATACACACAGAAACGAGAAAAGACAAGGAAGAGACGAAGACAAAAGATGGAACTAAAAATGAACCACCAGAAGAACTCAGCGAAGAAAGTTATGAAGACTACATTGGTTTCTACAACACAGAAGACAAAAACATAAAGGAGAAAACAAAAAGGATAGTGAAAATGCCTTCTCATCTACAAGAATATAAATTGTACACGGCATACTGCCTAGGCACTGGAGAACCACAAAACTACGAAGAAGCCATGAAACTAGGTTATGGACAGGAAGACGCGATACAAGCTGAAATAAAAGCTCTGGAAGAACATGAAACTTGGACTCCTGCTGTTCTACCTCCAGGAGAAAAGGCAATCGAAACTAAATGGGTTTCTAAGACAAAACAGGATGGTCTCAAGAAAGCAAGATTGGTTGCGACAGGATTTCAAGAGGAGACTAAGACAAATGTGTACCTATGCACCGGTGGCAAGACTGCCAACCATACGACTTCTGGTATCAGTTGCACTATCAAAAAATTGGGATGTCAGACAACTTGATGTTCCTACAGCCTTTCTAAATGGCTACCTAGACGACGACATTTTCATCAAAACATATGAAGGATTCAACAACAAATGTGGTGAAGTACTCAAGTTGAAAAGAAGTCTCTACGGTCTAAGGTCAGCACCCAGGAAGTGGAACGAGAGGTTTCATAGCTTCATGGAGTCTCACGGGATGAAGAGATCGGCGAGTGATTTTTGTCTGTATGTTGGGGAAAATGTTTTGGCTTATCATCTGGGTGGACGATATGCTTGTAACAGGAGAGAAGTCAGAAGTGGAACATTTAATAAACCTCCTCAAAAGTGAATTCAGAGCTAAAGATCTGGGCATTCTGAGTGAATTTCTGGGAACCATGATCATACGAGAGGGGAATAAAGTAAAGTTTTCTCAGAAAAGATTCATTATCAAAATTCTTGCAAAATTTAATATGATAATGTGCAAAGGAGCAAACACTCTAATGGTTAGTGAATTCCATGTTGACACTGAGATGCCCATCAACGAAAAGTTAATGTTTCGACAACTCATAGGCTCGCTTATGTATGTGGCAAATGTCAGCAGGCCTGACATAATGTACTCAGTATGTTACCTCAGCAGATTTCTAAACAAACCTACTGAACAGCTGTGGAAAGCTGGGAAAAGAATCCTCAGATACCTGCAACAAACCCAGGATTTTAGTCTTACTTTCCACCCTTGTGCCAATGTGAAGCTTATCTGCTATAGCGATTCGGACTGGGCCGGGGACAAGCTTGACCGTAAAAGTGTGAGCGGCAGTGCTGTTCTTCATGGAGACAACACAATTTTATGGACATCCAGAAAACAAGGAACTGTAGCACTCTCAACGGCCGAGGCAGAATACATTGCATGTGCCTCAGCTGCAAGCGACTTAATTTATCTTCAGGGTGTGCTAGACAGTTTTCAATCTACACCAAATACACCAGTTCTTCTAACAGACAACCAAAGTGCCATTGACATGGCACAGAGCTTTGAGAACAGTAGGCGTTCGCGCAATATAGACAATAAATTTCACTATCTTAAAGATCTAGTTGACAAGAAAAGAATTATAATCAACAATGTGAACACTGAAAATAACATTGCTGATTCCATGACTAAGGCATTATGCCAGTCAAAGTTCGAACAGTTTAGGCATCTGTGAAATGTAATATAAATTTCCATTCAAGTTTTTTGGTCAAGTCAAATGTCAAAAAAAAATTTTAACCTGTTTGACTTGAGCAGGGGGGCCGATTAAATATCACCACTTGCGTTTTGCACCGACGCAGCGCAACGCAAGGAAATCTGCTCTGCACCTGCACCTCGAGTCGTAGTTGGAATTAAATATACTCGAAAACGCAAGACGCAAGGGGCGGAGCCTATTCCGGCTCGTCGCAACTGCCTCCCCTCTCCTACTTTCACAAGCCAATCAGAAAATTTGTAACATCTTTCTCACTGCCACATTGACAACAAAAACTGTCTGCACACCACGTGTTTACATGCAGATATAGCTTCCATGTAGCAGTGAACATTTCTCGTGCTAAAAGTAATGTTTTGGTTATATTTTTCGTAATCTCAAATTGTATAGTTTTCTTGTGCTTGTACGAGGATGTAAGAAGTGTAGTTTCATATCAAGTTATGAAGTAATATTGTCACAAAGTGTTCATTATAAACGTATATGTCGTAGTTGCGTCATGAAGTTTGAAAAATTAATTTCTATAATGTCGTGGTTTTAGTGTAGTGAAAGCGTGTGTTCATTTTTATTGAATGAGATTCTTTGTGAATGATTAAGTACTATATTTATGGAGAGTAGCGATTTTGTAGTACAATTGGACACAGAGTGGTTTTCGTCTGTAACCAGTTTTTACATACTTTATTTTGCTTAACGTAAAATAAAGTGCCTAAAGTGATAGACGTGTAATGCGATTAGAGCAAAAAATTATGTATACATTTTATATTTGTACTGGTATTAATTTGAGTGACCTAGTTTTGAGATTCATGTAAGTTATTTTAACTTGCGTGGCATGGCATTTGTGAGTGTAGGCCTATTACCTAGGTGGGCTATACATGCAAAATTCGTCTTTCAGGGAGTCGTAAATTATCAAATCGTGATACATTCATTATTTCTAAATAATTCATTGCTAGTGTGTAGTGAATACGAGTGGCTTTCGTACAACTGTACTGCACCAAATTTAATTAGGTCTAGATGATTTCAAGTTCAATGTTCACCGAGATAGGGTGCGATATGTGTAGAAAGCAAGTCTCATGACAGACTTAAAAGTAAAATGATAGCCCTCCCGTCTTATAAAATAAAGAGAATCCCAACAGCATCACTCTTAAATATAAAGCACGTGTAATGTGGAAACAAGTCGGCGAGATAGATGTGATGTTGAAACCACCCATTCCAGCAAGGAAAATAGAGGTAATGTCACTGTTCCAAGCAATTAGCTAAACCGGTACTTGCAAAACATATTAGCTATTTATTTATATTATAATTTGCATAAATATTTTAAATTAAACAAAGTTTTTAAGGGTACAAATAAAATCATCAACAAACTAACTCTATTTTCTCGTCGTGTGCCACGGAAAAATGCCCTCAAAATATATTTTGTGGAAAAGATAATAAATCGTTGCCCATTTTTAATTGCTTCTTTGGTAAAAAAAAAATTTTCAGTTTCGAACTTCTACTGTATTTCGTAACTATTAAAAGCTTAAATGTGTACACGAAAACGTAAATAATTAAAGTTCATAGAACAGTGGATACAGATAAAGATATCCAACTTTTATGTTAATTCACTTTCACACACCCGAAAATTGTCCAATGCGCACGCGCGATGAGCACAGTTACACTTGCGTCGAGCCATTTGCTAGTCGCAGATTTTCAGGCACTTTGTGCCGTCACGTGACCACTTGCACCTGCGTATTTGTATATTTAATACCAAAGCAAAGCAGCGCAAGTGCAAATTTTGCACTGCACCTCTCAAAAGCGATATTTAATCGGCCCCCAAGGGTGTTAAGAATTGAATTTGTTTAGTATAGCTTAGACTAGCTACAAATATTTTCGTTTACTCTATGGGTACTATTGATACTCTGTATTCTATGGTATTGATATATTGACAAATGGCGGCACATAGATGCGCAGTAATAAAAGTGTTAATAACAGAATTTCTTTATTACACAACCACCTTCGCAGGTGTAATTCTTTTAATGTATGTGTAAATAGTGGCGAGGTTACTGAACCTAAAGGTAAACATGCATGTTGTTCTCGTTCGAATTGTAGAATTTACTTGCAGTTCAATGAAGTGCTGTACAAAAAGAATAAATTGAGCATCTGATAACTCGTCAAAACTACATTTATATTATTCGTGGTCATTCTTAAAATAAACCCATAATTATGTTTTGTCATTTGTATGCTGTGTTACAATTTCGTCCAAAATTTTTTAGCACAATAGGTGCCTTTACCAGGCAATTTGCGAAGAAATCTTAAAAAATAATGATATGGGAATTGGTCCAAAATCGTAGAAGGTCAAATTCTTATATTGGCTTGTGATGATTGACATAATTTGTCATTACTATTGTCAAGTTTTAAGTTACCCCACAAGGTGTGCAGGATACCAAGTAGGCCTACGAAAACGTCAGCATTACATAACAAGTGCAGAAAATCAGTAATTAAAGGTACACAATGCTGCATGAGAAATAGGATAAGAAAGTGAGTTATTTAACCGTTATTACGGTAGGCCTAGTTTAATATGTTGCTTAACCTTTCCCCGAAAGGTTATATTATAGTTACGACTTAATTTTATGAAAATGTGACAGTAGGCAAGGCAATCAACAAGGTTGGAGAAATTGTGAGGTAGGGAACAAAACATTTAGGGCAGGGGTACAATAAATGGTAATGCAGGAGCATTGGCAATTATAGGGCAGAGGCAGTGAAAATTGTTGGATAGAAGTACTACAAATGTGAGGTAGTGACATTAATATTAATGTGGTAGAGGTACAGTAAACTGTTGTGTAGGGGAACAGTAATTTGTAGGGGTACGACTATTAAAAATGTGAGGCAGGGACATTAAACAGAATCATGGAGCAGGAGTACAGAAAATTGTAGGGTAGTACAATTAAAAATGTGCAGGAGAGACAAAATATGCACACAACTGTACTGCCACCTCTAGAAAACCCTGTTAAAAATATCCCTGAACCTACCAACCCCTTTACCATCACTAAGTCATCCTGCATAACATTCCACTCCCTCGCTGACCTCACAAGCATTGTGTGCCTACCCTGCTCCGTACTCCTCCACATCCTGTCAATCTTCTGGCTGTTGCTTCTTCCCCCTCTATAACCCCCTTAGTTAGGTGACAATGTAACCCTCCCATCCTTTCTCTCCACTCACAATTCTTTTCATACTGACCAGTCTTTCAACTCTCCTTCTGTCCTTCAATGTACTCCATCCCAATTCCGTCATCATTACAGATGGCCTATAGTTATCTTCCTCCTCTCCATCGTGCCCTTGTCTTCTCTACCTACCCTTCACCCATCTCGCCACCCTTCTCTGCAACTTTTCCATTTCCTGCACTTCAACTTCCATGTACAGGTCCCACACTGCAGTGACATACTCCAACATTGGCCGTACCATTGTGAAGTATGCCTTTTCCTTCACCTCAGAGCTATAGCGTCATTCAGTATCCTTCCCAGAAACCTAAAGCTCTTCTCCCCTTCATAACCACCCTCTCCAACAGTTTTGTCCACCTAAGGTCACTCTGCAGCACAACCACTACATACTTATATTGTGTGCCATCCTCTATTACTTGCCCAACCTATCTGTAAATGACTCTGTTTATCACTCTATTCCTAATAAACATAACTAACTTAGTCTTACGAAAATTGATCTTTGTCTTGTTTTCCACAGTCCACGAACACAACCTGTCAATGTCTGCCTGCAAGTTGACCCTACTGCCTACCACTGGGTATAAAAATAGGTGCATTTTGCCACTAATCCCAATAACAGTACCATTCGCCATAATTGTGACAATACTGGACAGAGCACACTTCCCTGTGGCATCCCTGATGTCACCTCGTCTGCTGTCAATTACACCCTTCCTTTCATGCTCTGCCACCATCCTTGGAGGAATTCCCCAATCCATTTCCATTTCATTTTGTCTATTTGTCTCACTATTTCAGTACTCCATTGTTTCAAATACTGACAAGTACTGAGCCTGCAGCATATCAGCTTTCTCTCTGTCATTTGTCTTAGTTTGTCCATTCATACTTGTCAATGTTGGGATCCCTTCCCCAAATCCTTTAGCTTCTTCAGACATTAAAAATGATCATAAAGTAGAGGTACGATACAGAAAAATTTAGGGTACTGTCCTGAGCACAAAATTGTACAGTAGGGGCACAGGGAATGTGAGGAAGAAATATTTAAAATTATGGGGCAGAGGTAAACAGAATTGTAGGGTAGGAGCACTGGATATGTTAAGCAAGGATATTAAATACCATGCAGCAGATGTACAGAAAATTGTAGGATAGGATACAGTTGTTGGATAGGGGTACAGAAAACTGTAAGGTAGGGAACAGTTGGATAGATGTACAGAAAGAAAATTGTATGGTAGTACAGCTAAAGAATGCAGGGTCATGGCAGAGGTACAGAAAATTTAAGGACAATCACAAAATATTGTAGGGTAGTTGCTTTTTAAAAAATGTGTGGGAGAGACACAAAAAATCATGGGGCAGTGTTAGGTGCACTCGAAACTATGGGGCAGGGAAATAAAATATCATGGAGCAGTGACGGAGGAATGATAAATTTTAAGGCAGAAGCACTATTTGTAGTGCAGATACACTGAATATTGTAGGGCAGAGGCACTGAAAATTGTGGTGTAGAGGCACTAAAAATTGTAGGGCTATGACACTAAAAACCATTGGACAGGGGCAATGAACACAGTAAGCCAGAAATAGATGTAACCTTTTTTAGCACACATTTCAGCCCAGCTAGCAAACCCACAAGACATTAAATAACTAAATAAGCCACCCCTAATGTTTGTCAGCAGCAGCATTTGTGTAAGCTTATATTTTAACAGCCTCTGCCCAACTTCGCCTAATATGAAAATTATTAGTTTGAACAATCCTACAAATATGAGCAAATAGAGTTTTAATATTATTTATACACATTATTACGTCCTAAGTTGTAACAATCTCCGCCCCTACAAAATTATTTCGTAACAATGCATGCTGTACAAGTCTCGCAAGGCCCAGCACAAATGTATTTTCCCGCTATGTGTATTAAATTATTTCGTCTCCGACGATATCAGTATACCAGAAAAGTCATGCAGCACTCATGTTTGACATTATTTAGGTCTAAACGAAAGTATTTGTATTTTTTAATGTAATTACAAAAATACATCGAGATGCCAAATGGAGCTTTCAATGTTTAACTTTCAAAACAAACATTTGTTTTTAACCAGCGCTCTCGTGTGACGTCACAACTAATGGTGTCCCTTTGCTCAAAGGCTTCCACTCCATAGACTAATACCTCCCTGGTCTGGACACTCGCCTGGAAACTTGACCCCCTTGTTGTTTAGCTGTAGTTCACCAAGTTACCGATAATACTGTGTTTGTTTGGCACTACTATCAGGGCGGTCGGCCTCAAACTCCGTCCACTTCCCTCTCACTTTTTATTAAAACGTATTTTTTATCAATTTGTGAAATACTTCCTTCGCTCACAATATTAAAGCATAGCTCCAGCAATCTTTATTTACTTTATAATGTAAATACTAGAAAAAAGTGGGCTGATTTTGAGTCCGACCGCCCGAATTACAGAGCCAAAAAGTACAGCATTCTTGGTAACTTGGCGAACTACAGCCAAACAACAAAGGAGTCGAGCAAAATACATTGTAAGATAGGCGAGGGTCCAGACCTGTTCTTCTACGACCGTGGTCTGCGAGAAAGCTTGTGGGATATTGCTGAACTTGTATTAATTAAAATTTATTTCTGGCAGCATGATTATACGGTTTGTGTCAAGGCTCAATATATTTATTGGCTATCGGTTTCATCATGTACATCATTTATGCATAGTGAATTTAGTGGTGAAAAGGCTAGGATACATTCGAAAATAACACGGTCACAGCACGCAAATAGCACAGCAGCACACAAACAGCACAGAATACCATGCTGCATTCGCGCACAACATAGAAGTGTCCAATATTATTTGAGAGACTATTTACTTTGTTAAATTACTTTATTCTCCGCTTTCCTAACTAAATAAAATCATAATATTTATTGTTGTGGCGGTGTATGTTCATTTGTGTAGATTCCTCCTCGTCTACACAGTTTTCTAGTTTTCCTGTTGTTTGGTATTCCAGTTACAAGGAGGGCAACATTTATGTGCATCGTCCTAGAATCTGCCGTTGTACCAACATAAACCTTGTCCTTCGCTTCGTCGTTCTTGACGAGGTGACTTTGATCGTCTTCGAAATGACAATGATCAACATCATTAAATTTGGATTCTAACTTATTTACAATGCGTGTAAGATCCTCAATTTTATTCGCTAAATCGGACGTAACAACAAGTGGATTAGAATCTTTGTATGCAGTAATGCGATTGGAAATTGCGCAAATATTAGTTCCTGTTATTTCTGAGATTTTATCTACTATTTCTGCTAGTTTGGGGAAAGTATCAGTACTGGCTGATTTCAATAAAGTATCAGAAACTTTATCTCCCACCAACTCTTTCATCTGTCTGAGAAGCTGAGTTGGTTTTTTTGTCACCTAGTTCTAGATCATGTAGTAAAAATTTTAGTATTTTATCTTCACTAATCAAAAATCTATCTATAAGGGTGTTTTTAGAGCCACATAATTATCAGTAGAAGGAGGATTTATGACAATATCACTCACCTCATTTAACACTTCAGTGTCCATTGCTGCCACTACATAGTTAAATTTTGTTTCATTTGCTGTGATTTTACAAATAATGAACTGCGCTTCTACATGACTGAACCAAAGTTTAGGGTTCATTTACCAAAAGGGAGGACATCGTAAAGAAACTCGCGCTATTTCCGGCCTCCCATTTTCTTCAGGGTCCATTATGTATGATCACGTCGGGGCACCAATGTTGCGTAAATGAATAAATAGTTATAGTTTTGGCTAACTATATAATAATCAGAAAATATTATTTTCGTACAACTTAATCCAGAAAGTATTATTCAGAAATCAACGAAACAATATCCGTCAATACAATAATCTTTTTTACATAGAGTACACACAATGAAAGTGTACTACATCTCCTTCCTCCGAAATTGCCTCTTCCACTTTCACTCTCTGACTTCGCCCAGGGTGCCCCAGCAGGAGGCTGTAGCCTTGAATATTGTTTAGGGGGGGGGGGGGGTCCCTGAACCTGGGATTATTATATAACAACAGATCTCTCCTATAAAACATGGATGGAAATAAGGGGGGAGCTATTCTGTTAAGTATTAGCTGTAATATTCTTGCCTGCTGTTATATTAGGGTATGTGTGTAGGTGTGCGTGTGTTCTATATAGTATAGTCAACATTTCATTCCTGTTAACTTTCTTTAACCTTTGTGCTTGTTTCAGTAACTGTACAGTTCATTTCTCAGTACTATACCTCTGACAACATTTAATATGAAATGTAAGTATTATTTACCTACTATTACTTGATCATCTTTTGATATAATTTGTATTTCTGTACTACTTTTTCAATGCTAATTTACGCCTTGACAACTCCTTGCAAATGTTGTGCGCATTGGGACTATTGTCAGGCTTTGCAGGGATGTTGTGGTGGCGATGTCACATTTGTGACGTCACGAAAAGCAAACATTTGGATGTCTGTGCGACGTCACTGCGCGTTAAGGTTATTATTTCGACGTTTCTGCGACATTATTAATATCCCATTGTGACGTCACTACGACGTCGGTGTGATGTAATGGTGTTGTTAGGGTTGTTCGTGGGTTATTCCCTTCTCAAGCACCACTTGCATACTTGGAGTTTGTGGGTACATTTGCGGGCCGCAAATGAAATAATTGTTTAAGATTGCCACCCCAAATGGCACTATAAATGTTTATTGAAACATATATCTTGAATCGTCATGCTGAACTGTTGTGGTTCAGTTCCGGTAATCTGGAACTGTGTAAGAATCACGTAGGAGGTTTTTTGGGGCTGGGTTTTAGTACTTTTCAATTAGGGGTGCTGCAGGGGCATCATTTCATGTTTTTCCAGGGGGGCAAGATTTTGTTTTCAGACAACAGTGACCCTGTTGCATCTTTTTTATTAATTAAGCATGTATAAATTAGATACTTTAATAATAAAACTTCAGTTTTATGTCCTTAAGTTAGCATTATTTACATTTAAAAATACAAAAAATATATTTATATACAAAAATTCCATAATCCAGGGGGTGGACATTTGCCCCCCCCCTGTAGCCCCAAATGACGCCCCTGCGTCTGAGCTGCACCTTCCCCTTTTGACTTCGAACCTGCCACTCCACTGGCCATGGAGGGGTAGGCCTGGAGGATGGGAGGGGGTAGTGTCGGCGGAGGGAGGGGCAAATGGGTGTGCGCCTGGTGAGGAGAGGTTACTCTTGTGTCGGGCATGGTAGAGAGAGGTCGTGCACTGAAGCCGCGGTTCCCTTGGACGACCCAAGCCGGCTGGATCAGCAGGACGAGATGGAAACAGAGGACGGGCCCTGGCAATCCACTGATGAGTGGGCAGTTAGGGATTATGCTAGAGTGAGCGAGAGCTGGCAAGGACGGTGGTGTGTTGAGCTACGGTGAGGACATATCGTCTCGGGACCACAGGTCGGTAAGTGAGAAGTGAAAATAACTTCACCTCTTCCGGCAGAGCATTTATCGCTGCTGTGGAGTAAGTGGTACCACAGCCTACTAAATGTCATGTGGGACTTTAAACAGTGACGTGGTGTCGGGGAACTTGAAACTCGTCAGGAATGAAGTAAACAAGAGTTGACATGGACAAGTTCCTTGCCTTCAGGGTCGTTCAGACTGAGGCATAGACTGGTTGTTTGTGGAACTGTGTAGAAACTGGGGCTCAGTGCGAAAGATTCTCGCACTTAATAGCGACGTGATTCAATTGGAGGGCCTTAGTGGGCCTATTAAGTAGGAACTGAATTGATGTGAATTTCTTTCAAAAGGGTATTGAATGGTGAACAGTCATGGATAAATATGCTCACTCTTGTATTGTAATCTGTGTCAATAGGGTCATGTTTATGTAAGAGAATTAATTAAAAGACCTGGAGTTAGAAGAAAGGTCGACGTGATTCAAATGGGATTATATTGTGCATGTAATCGGAATTGACCAAATATATAGAGTTTAAAAATATTATTGCTTTGTGTCTCTAATGGAAAGGTTTTCCTTTAGCAACTCGATCCCCAATAGCTATAAGTATGTATTGGTAGCGATCTTGGGACTTGCCCTGTGTTTAATTAAAAGGGTTTAGTGGGTATAGGCCCACTTGTGCTAGATTGCAGGAATCTGGTTTTCAGAGGCTAGTTGCCTCGTGGGTACAAGCAAGAATGGCTCAATACTATTCAAAAACTGTAATTCAATAAATATTTGATCGTGTGAAACGGCCATAAGAAATTAACCAAAGTAATAAAATTATCCCTTCTGACATACAAAATTCTTTTTTTTTTGTCAACACTGGGACACAAAGCTGGAAAACGATCGTATAAATGTTCTTTCTATAGACTAAAACATCAAAATCTTTAGTGCAACAACCATTTACTTTTGGCTGGGTTTGTCATATGTACAAAGTAACACTTTTGTGTATGGAATAATAGTGCCTCAAAAAATGCAAAGACTCGTAAAAACATTATTTTTACTAACCACTATGTATAATTGCTTTCAATGATTAAATGTGGGGATGACCGAATGATAAGTGTATTGGTCTCTGTTACAGCTTTCCTAATTTCAAATCCCCATAGTGTCATAATTTTAAAAGACAATTTTAGTTGCTTTCATATTTTATGTGAATTTATTGTCAAATTACAAAGCTATGTGACATTTCTACTTGTAAAAAGATAAGTTTCGGAACATAATGTACATTAATTAAATGTTTAACGTACAGCACCTTGGTTTTTTGGAGCAAATGAAAGTTGATCACTTACTGTCTGTGTATGTAATATTGTGGAATAATAATTCGTAAAATTACTTTATATTGGTAATAAATGAATAATTTCTTAAAGAATGTTTCAATTTTGTACATTAAATGTTTTTATTTGTGAAATATATGTTTAGGTTAGTTTTAAAATATTGTAATACAGAATATTACTGCTAACTAAGATCAATTTGTTTGTTTGTCTGATTTTACAATGAATGAATTTTTCTATGAGAGATTTGTAAGAATGTTAAATAAATTGATTTTATTTTCAATCAGCAGTATTTTATTTTTTGTACCTGTCTCATGAAATATGTGCTGTAGGGAGAGAGATTTATTTACTTTATTTTGTCTACATTTCTGAAAATTGACTTCATATTGTACAGCTAGTAGTATTTAATTAATATATTTTTTTAAGATGATTGTAATTAGTAGGATTAGCTGCAGAGTTCGACATTAATTTAGATTCTGCCAAATATTATGTATTTTATTAGATACACCGAACTTGCCAATTTAATAAATTTAAATTTAACATTTTATAACGTACATAAGTATTTGAGCAAACATTGAATATACATGGGTTAAGAGCACAGATTGACTAAATGCACATTCTTAGAAAATGACTGTCGACATCTAGCACCTCATTGTAAATACACAGAGGAATTTAATTTTCCCTAGAATGTATAACAGTAACTTATCTACAATACGAACTTCAACAGCAATTTACTTAAGACCATGGGTTCCTATTTATGTTGTTTTTGAGAGTTTGATTTTTGAAATACTGAATGAAAACTGCTATAAAACTATTGCATAGAAATGTGTAAATTATTTGTACTATGTTGCCAAGTTTTCAGAGCAAACGTTTCGGTAGATTTGGCTAATCATTAACTTAATTATTTTGTTAAAGTCAATAGTTAGCCAGAATTATTAAAACTTACATTTTGAAAAATGTAGTACAAAAAATTTCCAACATTTCTATGTAACTGTTTTGAGATATCTACTTTCTACTATCTATTAGGATTTAAAAATAAAATATATTAAATAGCTTATAAATAGGGACCCGTTGTCTTAAAATGTGCATTTTTTTTACACCACTTTGTTTTTACATGGAAACAAATTTGAAAAAACTTTAATTTCCACCTATAAATTTTAATTTCCTACTCTGAATTTTCAATTAGTATATGGAGACACCATGTGGACTGCTAGTGTCGCATCGTTTTCTTCGTTAGTACCAGGAGTTATTACTTGGAGTGCTAGATGCCACTACTAGTATGAAAAAAATCATTGAGTTTTTCATCTTTCCGTTAGGTAGTGACGTGGCCCGCCGGCCACTGCCGACGGCCATATCGACCCTTTGTCACCAGCAAGCCACCTGATGTCACTTCCGGCCCAAGTGGCCGGAATAAATTAAAACTGTTTAATTAACATTGCGGGCGAGGGAGACCAGCTAGGACGGAACTGACTTTACCACTGGGTTGGGGCGATTTTTGTGCACAAGGGACATTGGAGGGAACACGGGGCACGCCAGGATTAAAAAGATATTGACCGCTGAAAAGACACGTAACTTTGCCACGTGCTCGCAAAGCCCCGCTACAGACCCGGGAACCTGTACCCCAAAAATCCAGCAATTAATTCTAGTGTGTGAAGAATACAATAATAACTTAATTACACATTGTTCTGCAATGACATTAATGCAGTAGTGAATACGAAATTGACCCAGGTCAGGGACTGGCCTGCCGCCAAACTGACAAAACCATATTTCCCCGTGCCGTAATTAACCCCTGTGAACTGCCATTAATTATCATTATCAAGCCGGCGGGGAGTGTGCAAGAGAGTGCGCGGAACCCCAGGGACAGTAACGCGCCTGTAACAAGTGATATAGTGTTTTGCCATTTATTGTGTGTTAACTCGTGTCAACAAAACAACCAAAGTAGAGACTTAAAGACTGCTTAAGACACCTAATTTACAATTAAGAACATTACAAAGGGTTACCATGCATATGTATTGTCTGTAAGTAAAAATGTAACTATCAAAATTTCCCTCACGAGGCGTGCGCGGGAACGGGGAGCTTGGCTCGCCGCTCGCCGCCATGTTCTCGCCAGTTGATTGATGCTAGCGGGCCTTAGGGGTAGGCACGCGCATCGCGTCGGGGAGGCACTTCAACTTTGCTACAATCATTCACATCAATAGTTGAGTTTTTCTTGGAATCGTAATTGTCTTCGCAGCCCCCCGATCGCCACCCATCCTCGGTCAACTCACGGCCTCCGAGGTTTATCATGTAAGTTCACCGCGACGCCGTCGCTTTTCACCGTCTTTTCGGCTACTGACCGGCCTAATGGTCAGGCCCGCTTCGCTCTCATCCCACTTTCTGTATGAGGGTATTTCATGTGAATACACATCGTTTTCCACCAACGTGCGCCTTTCATTTCCTCACCTCTCGTGAGTATCAGGGCCCGGCCTTCTCCGGAGCAAGCGGCAGGTGCCGCTCTAATATATATTTGTAGTGCAGTGTTTTGTAAGTGTATTTACTTGTGTGTCGGGCGTGGAAGAGAGCCCTAGATTACTCTTCCCCAGCGTAACGTTAGGTATTATCACGTAAGTGGTCAGTACAAGGGACAGTCACGTGGCCGATGGCCAACACGACCCTGAGTGCAAGAGTCCCGTGTCCGCCCGGGTAAATTCAAGTTTAGACGGACTGGCGCCCTTCCGGCAATCCAAGTCGATTAACTCAGTAAACGTCATCGCGCAATCCCCCGCGACGACAAACAAAATCTGGAATACACGACAACGCAGAATTCCAGAGAACGGACAGCAACAACGAGAGTCAGCGCAGCACTGGTGAGTACCTGAACTATTTACCACCCACGTACACCCCTCAACGAACTGTGCATCACATCCACCAACGTTTACGTAAAATCCCACCAGTGTCACGTCCAACCAGGCATCACCCGGCATCATTGCATGAGCAAATCACCGACATTCACCGAACATTTCACCGGCCAATCACCAACCAGTGTTACGTAAT
>PNEQ01071880.1:0-12182 GCA_003012365.1 Medauroidea extradentata
ACAACTCAAAGGCAAATTGTGTTCCACAATAAACGATGTAAACAAACATTCTGCACGAGTAACACGATCATCGCCAACATCACTTGCAAAACTCAATTTTTTGTTGGAATCTATGCATTTCACGAGATGTTTTTTACTTTGAGAATGTTTTAACACGTCGTTTCGGCCCGCATTCGCAAGCGAAAAATCACACCGACACGCGACACAAAACGCAAAGCTGTTTCCTTTCCGGGATGCGATAATATGAGGAAATTCTTTAGAATAGGCCTGGTTAAATGTTGTTTTGTAATGCTTCTTGCTACTGGTCCGTTCAGTCATTGTAGGCAGTGAAGTTTACAGAGAATTCATCACATAACCTAACCTCGGCAATCCCGCGCAGCACGAAGCGAAAAACATCACATTAACACCAAAAACAAAGAGTTCCCTAGTAGAAGTTGAAAAAAAATATTAACGCACTGCAACTGTTTGTATCGATTGCTCAAAGCCGAAAACAAATGCGCACGAAACGCCAACAGCAACGAGAAGATACGACCGGTCACACTCTAGCCGATTAATCAATCTATCGCCACGCGCATCAAGAAAACTTACAAATGATTGATCGAAGTTACTAAACTCGAAAATAATCGTGAGGATTTTACGTAAATTCGTGCGGGCGTGAGCAATAACAAAAAATTGTGAGCCTCACGCCTAAATCAAGACAGTTGGCAGGTATGTAATAATAATAATAATAATAAAACCTGCAAACAGACAAAAATCCGACACAATACCCCACGTGCGAGTTACCCTTAAAAACCTACTTTACAGAAACATCTACATGGCTGAGCTCCAAACATACACGCTCAGAATGGCACCCACGCGCATCATCCTGCCAGTGACTTCTCACTCTTCCTGGTTCAAGCGGCCAACTTCCCTGCTCTTCCCCTTGATACTGCCAACGGTGTATGCCACGTGTAGGTGGCCTGCCTACATCTCTTTCAAACCCGCCCATGCGGTCCAATTCCTGAAGCACTTTCCCTGGCTGCTTAATGCTGTCAACCCCCTTTTCGACCAAAACTCGCTGGCATAGTACCCTGGTACATCTCAGTCCTGTCACCACCTGAGTTTTGCTGCTTCAGTACCATGACACAAATTCTCTCTTGAAACCTGCATGCGTGGATATCTTTTCTTCTCACAAATGTAGCCAGTTACTGCTTTTCCCTGCAACAGATTCCTCTACAACACTGAGCCTCTCTGTGTCTCTACATTCAATCGGGTGTTCGCTCCGCTCCCCTTCAAAACTAGATATGTCACTGTCCCTGAAAGTGCAGCCAAACCTTAGTGCTGCATATTCTACATCGGCTCCTAGCTGCTTGCACAATCTCTGTACTTTGGCCAGACCTACGTCATTTTCTTTTACTCCCTCTGCTAGGGTAATTTCCCCGTTAATCCCGCTTAACTCACCACCTACCCATCTTAATTTATCGCCCTGTTGTTGCGCAGTGCCACGGCAACTTACAAATTCATCCTTAAGATCTATTGCCTTGTCAAGGGTCAGCCCAATCTTTTTGCGCTGGTTTTGCACCTTACCTTTTATCTGCTGTTCAACCCCCCAGTGTTCCTGCCGAAACTCACCCGTGAGTGTGGTCACGCGGTTCTCTGTCTCCTGCCTCAGGTCCTGCCTAGCACCCTCTACTACCTGACTTACTATTTCAGGCGCTGCTGTCCCGTCGTCTTATGCACTGCCTCATCAGTTTTCCTTCTTTAACCTCATCACCTCCTTTAGGCCCTCTCTCGTCTCCATTATCTCCTTCATACCATTACTGAACTCCACCATAACTAACCGCACCATCGACTGTATCGACATTGTGATAGGCGTCTCGCAACTCAGTCCCCCCAAATCTAGAACAATATTCTTCGGTAATACTGACTCTTTCAGTAGCTCAGTCTCGCTAGTAATAGGTGAGGTGGGTCACGAACCCTGACCATCACTAAATTCAGACACGTACAGCAACAAATCACACCAGGAAAACAATTTACTCAATCTCCCCACTTTATTAACTTGGCAACCACATGTCCGCGAAGCTACCGATGGCCACTATAAACACCACAAATATAGGCAGAAAAAAAACATTACTTCATCACTATCAACAGTGGTAAAATTATTGAGCAAACTCTCAAATAATTTACACTGAACTCTGGTTTTACACCCTTCGGGCTTATTCAAATTACCCTCAAATACTGTGAACATACACTCAACAGCACCTAGCACAAAGATATTAGCGGTGCGCTAAATTACATGACGGACTCAAACAAAATGGCGACATATTCTCACACACAAGATCTTTAACAGCCTACAAAAAACTAACCTGCAACACACTGTCTTTGCCAACATAACCTATGGTTGCCCGGCTCATCTCCCATTTACTCATGCAACGCCCTTGCCTAGGCGAGCGGGTTTGCTGTGGTTAGTACTAGTCGTGATACTCTTCTTGCAATGTTTTTCTACCATATTCTCAATCCTTCCAACCCATAACCAAGTGGCTTTTTACATTCTCCATCAAGCTATTGGGTAGAGTAGGCAGGAGTTCCACAAAACCTGTTACAAGTGGAAAAAAATATTTTTTTTTTTTACTATTTCCCCCTCCCTCCCTCTTTTACAAGGAATAATGTAGCTTGCAAGATGTTATCTACTTGATCCACCCACCCATGGCTCCATTATACTTCGCTACAACAGCAAGCTTTTTTCTCCTGTTTTAGTGTCCACATCCTTCAACTCACAGCTGTGAACAGTTGTCAAAAGTAAAAATTTATTTTTGTCCACCCAATTCATCACAATTTCTTTTCCTCTTCTGAAGGCAATAGGTTCATGTTTCTTCAGTTTTCTGTTTTTCAGGCCTACTAACATTTATTTTCTGGAGATGTATAAAAATTGTCAGTTGCCAATATCCTTCATTAACAAGTGGTTTCACAGGTGTCAGTAAGAATCATTGTAATGAGCTGGGCAACTCTTTGTACTCTGCGCAGAATTTGGTACGTTTACCAGTGTACACATTGCATTACCAAATCCAGCCTGATGTAGCTTCACAAAACGTGAATATCTATCCCTAAATGAGCACGTTTCGGAGGTTTGTATTGAATCAATCCAAGCTCTCCTTTGTACAATATATTGCAACATACCAGGATCTTCGCCAACACCAAATGTGAGCTTAATATTTCCCAACAATGAAAATAGTATAGCAGGAACAGACTGAATTCCAGACATTTATCGCCACACTAAGTTTGACAGTGGCAGATCGTCTTTTGTCACAATCAGTACTTTCGGATTCACTTACCAAGTCTTCCATGCCCAAATCATTTGGAAAACTGTCGTCAGTATCGGTCTTCACCACAGTTACAAATAAAAAAACAGATTCTAAAAATGTAAGACGGTAAAACCTTAAATGCTGAAACTTAATGTAGCGAGATGCATGATATGTACAACTTTATCACCAAATATAAGAAAACAAGCTACAAGTGTGGCTTAAAAGAATGTTAACTTACAAAAAATCAACCTTCCGTTAACTGCAATTTAAAACTGAGATTTCCTATACTTCTGTTTGATACGATTTTCCCCTTAAGTATTTAAACATTTTCTTACAGTACGCTCTAGTGCAAACAGTTATTACACAACATTATATTATTTGTATGTATCTGTAAAAGATTTTCATACAATTATGGTGTCAGGATTATAAACGCTTGAAAATCTATATAAAAAGAATATTTTTACAGCAGCAAAAACAAGATGTTCAAATGTTCTCACATTCTATTTCTATTTACAAGGTAGCCGACACATACGTACACAATATTGTGAAGTGTTCAGCCACTTCCCCATCTTGGTTAAATATTTATAGAGTAATTTTGTTTTCTTATTTAAATTTATATGTAAATCTTTCGTAACAGGCTATATGCCGTTTTCAGGGTGAGTTTGTCAGGTGTCCGGTATGATACAACAGAATTCAATAACCTAGTAACTGGGGACATGTTAATTTAAATTCATCTTTTCAAAATTTAAGTATTAAAATAGTCTGGAATTTTAAAGTAGAGTCATTTGATTATTTTCCTGGCTTGTTTGGTTTCAAATTGACCACAGTAAAATTTTAATTATTTTTGTGATATAAATTTTTCTTGTATTTTGACTAATTTTTTAGTTTTGGCAATTTTGGCATATTATTTAATTTTCCCTGGTGAAGTGAGTAACTTCAGGTGTTGCAAGCTTCTCCGGGCTGTGGGATTTCTGGCGCCGACGTTGTGGTTGATCACTTGCTTAATGGAATTCTCTCCATGATGTAGGTTATTGACGCACGTAAGTCAGCCATCACAGGGGGTTGCTTAGGGTATTGCGCCGTGAAAGTAGTTCCACTGTTGCGCACCTTTTGTCCCCAATTATGATATTTGTGTGGATAAATAATTTTATTTCAATGTAAAAACTATAAATTCAGATTTTGGAATCCTTTTTTATATGTTTAAGAGTCATTTTACTGCTTTTGGGAGAATTGGAGTCTGTTGTATCACTCCGCCAATGTGCGCTAATAGTTAACCATGTCCGTCGAGGGTTTATCAGTCAGGTAGTGATAGCGGAGGAGGAGATACGTCTGCAGGTCGCGAGGGCGCTGCGGGGCTGGCCCTGGGAGCGCTGGAGAGACTGCATGAGGCTTTTGTGCCTCTAGAGTTTTTTTTGTATCGTCTAAACATTGTTTAATGGTGGCGGGAAATACAGGGTTTTTGCCATAAATGTATGCGGTCATGGCATAGCATCGATAAAATCTCTGGCAACGAACAAGTGTTTCATAATTATTTTTTTTTGTTTAACCCAAGGTCAGACATGGTAACGCCGGACATCTGACCATTGATTTGTGTTTTTGGTACCAAACCGTCATTTGTTGAATCATCACAAAGTAAGAAGGAAATGTAAAAGGTAAAATTGAAAATAAACAAACAGTTACCTTATTTTGTGAGTTTAATTTGTAAAATCAGAATAATAGTTTCTGTCTCCATTTAATTGAACAAACTGAGCTATCTGGAGCGCGCAAAGCCACATAACCTCAACGCCAACTACAGTGACAACAAACAACATCAGACGCAGGATGCGTCACATCATTAGCGCCAACGAACAGGGACAACAGATAGATAACAACAAACAACAACGGCAGGACGCGTCACAATATCATTAATGCATGTGATGCCACCCGAGATGTAGGAATGAAACTACGTGCAACACTACGCAGTGGCACTTTCTTACCATGCATTTTGTTGAGAAAATACCTAACTACTTCAAGTAAGCGAGTAACTCAGCTAGGATAAATTGGAAACGTAAACATGTTGCTGCCCAAGATAACCCTGGTTAGCTATAATATTTCAATTAGACATGGCAGAGTATAATTGGTAAGGCAGGGATGGTGTTAATGGAAACAACAGTATGTTGTTTTTTTATAACCATAAATGGCAACTTATTGCATTTTGCCTATTTTTTAAATTTAGGATTTGTGAAAGAATGATGTCAGTTTGCTGGTATGGTTATATTCGGTGTTGTTATATCACAATACTACTGTATTCTAGGGAACAATGGCTTATAATTAAATAGGAATCTACTGTATTTGCTCAAACTGAGATGGAAAATGTTTTTCTGTCTTTGGTGTAGAGGTGCTTTCTAGTGCTGTCTAGCTCAGAGTCCTAACAAGAGTATGGATAGGGATTTACAGATTAAATTATATTTGGTGGGTCTGCTACCTGTCAAACTTACATATGTGTAACAACAGACTTTTTATTCAATTTCTGTAAGGCCCATGCAATGCTTCATGATCTTTCAGGAAATATTTAAAAATACTGTGCCCTCTAAACTATGGAAAAATAAATACTCAATCAAAAAACACGTAAAAAACATTGCCTCAAATCTCTGTATTTACATTTTTATTTCTGTAGCAATATTCTCCTCTTCTCAATACAGAAAATGGTCTTGGCCGAAAGTGATACTAAACATGTCCAGGCACCACTGAATATATTATGTAAATCCTTATCCTTGCTCATGCCATGCTTCTCAGGTAGGCAACCCCTTATGTATGGCTAACGCACACTTAAACTTTAAAAACTGAATGCCTTGTTTCAAAAACCATTACAGTGAACTATGAAAGTTCTTAAAATTTCTGCCCACTTACCTGCAACTTCTTCTTAGCCATACCAATGGAATCCTTGGAGGATACAGGCAGCTTTACATCGACACACGTCGAGGACAGTCGCAGCTTTAGAACCATCTCTGTTCCTCCATCCACAGGCTCTGTAAGTCAATGCGTAGCCCAATGTAACCAGCACTAAGTTAATTTAATTACAAAATTTACGTTTTACCAAGCAATGTAAATCTTTCAGAAGCAATTTCCTACTCACCATACTTATAGAAAGCTTACTGAGCATATCATAAGTGACAAAAGAAAGTCATCAACCTTAACAATACAAGGGACGTTGAATACAAATTTAACAATTTTTAAAGAAACATAAATTTGTTTGCAATTAAGTGACACAGTTTCCCAAATTTTTTTTAAACCAAAAATTTTTGAAAAATTTAAAATAAAATAAAATCCAGAGTTCTCTTGATATACGTACTTCAATGTAAAAATTAAAGTAAATAACCCTGAACAAAGCAGTATGTAGTCAGGAACGTGTGTTTAAATTGTTCACAATAAAACTAAATTCATCACGATTTGGAAATGCTTTAAGAACATTCCATTATGATTTAGAGTATAGAGAAGAAAGAGGTGAAGAAAAAGATTAGCAAAACAAAGCAAAGAAGATGAAAAGAAGAAAAAAAGCTAATCAATTGTGCTGGTGAACAAAGAGTTAAAATGAAAAATTCTCGCCATAGGTGCATATTAATGCTGACAGTTGCACTGATGTACGTTATCACATTCACTGTATCAAAAATAAAATCATACTGTACCAAAAGAAAAATTTTCACTAGAATTACACGCTCATGAAATTGGAGGATAGCATCATGTAACTGAATGGCTTCCCTTGGCTTGAAATAACAACTGATTGGATTGACAAGGTCGTCGTTGCTGGTACCATAAGCTGATAGGGAATAAAGATATTTAAGCCTAAAATGAATTCTTATGGCATGGAAAAATAATGTAACTTGAGTCATACTGTAGATGCAGGTACAGCATAATCATGAAACATGATTCTCAAGTACCTTTTAATATAATTGCCTGTTGAAAACTAAAAGCAACAAGAAGGAAGTGAAGTTTGCTTTGTGTTTCTGTTGTATTAGAACAGAAGGTAAATTCGTTAAAATAAAAAAAAAAAAAAAATTTAAAATCATTAATAGTGTTTTTCATAGAAAAAGTACAGACAGAATGCTAGCTAGTAAGAACTAATACATAAACGAGTGAGTATTGTGTGTATTAAATGGAAACAATATTCATCTGCAGGATAAGTCAGCTACATCACATGCAGTCTTTCACCCACGTAATGCAACACAGAGCTGAGACAATGGGTTCTAGTCAAACAGCACAAAACAAAATCCATACACCTTCTCAGATCCTAGTTCAGATAACCATCTGCAACTACACTTTCCTTTTCATTTCTTGCCACTTACAGTTACTGTACTAGGTTTACTGGTTACTGGAGCCATGTTTATAAAAAAACAGTATGCCATCACAATTCCAGAAATGTTGACCCAACCCTCAGTATTAATAAAAAATAATAATATTAAAGACACACACTTTTACATGACTGAATTTGCAATGTCTGTGTATGCTGTATGTTTACAAGTACTGTACCATGTTACATATACAGTAGAACCCAGATTTTACGACTGTCTAGGGTTCCCGAAAAATCGACTCAAAATCGATAGTGTCGCAAAATCAATGTAGACAATTTAAAAACCCTTTAATGTAAGATAAAATTCACGTACGAAGTCAGTTTTTGCTCACATATCTTTATAATCATCGCTAACACACAAAACAAACAAGTTTTCAATGTTAACATATACGTACGACAATTATATTTAGTTCCAATACCCTAATTTATGATAGAAACATGGACATGCCACAAAGCCTATAATTATCTCTTCCACCACACAAAAAAGTAAACATCGTGAGATGGCGCGCGGCGAGCGTCACAACCCTACTGAGTCACGTTTTTTCCCAAAATTACAAAGTTGATTAACAAAATGTAAATATTACATAAGAAGTTGAAGTCTTTTGAAAAGAAATATGAATGTTCCAAGTTCGTGAATTATCTCAAACTACCACAATAATCGTAAACATCGTGAGGCGGCATGCTGTGAACATATACACACTCCTTATCTCTTAAAATAGTCCCTGATAGAGGCCTGCTTCTGTTTGCAAACCTTCTTTGTGACATAATGCTGCAAGGTTTCTAAAGAGTTTATCACACTTTCCGGTACGTCCAATTACTGTCCAGCAGGTTCTAGAGTACTTGTAACGCGTTCACAACAATCGTCTTTGGAGGGCCTCGCCGTTGTCTCTTCCTGACTTTCTCCATCATCCGAAGAATCCAGTTGACCCATGAAATCATCGTTGCCACATACACCCCAGATCGCCACTTCATCTGCAGCACAAACGTACTCCTCGTAGGTGCAGTCTGGGGCAATCCTTGTCCACGTAGCATCATCACACGGTGCACTAAAAGTATTGAAGCAGCCGGGCTGGGGCACCGACGACAGTCCTGGCTGGGACTCGGTTACCATAACGTCATCCGGGAAGTCGGGGTCATCCACATCTTCATCACGCACAACAACTGGCAAAGGAAGCGAGGGGGCTTCGCCGACAATGAAGTGGACATGCCGGAAACAGTTACGGATGGTTTCGGAGCTGATTTTGTTCCATGCTGCCTTGATTTCCAGCATGGCCTTGAACACATCCCACTTCTTCAACTCTTGCCCCATATTCAGATCTCTCATGACACTCGCAGTCCGCCTGTTTGCGAAGTGCATCTTCATGCATCTGATGATGCCTTGGTCAAGTGGCTGCAAGGCACTAGTGGTGTTCGTTGGTAAAAACACCAGCTCGATGTTCCTGAGATTCTGGATGTGGGGATGGGCGGGGCAGTTGTCAACGAAGAGCACAATCCTGCAATTTTCGCAACTCATTTGACTGTCAAAAACTCGAACCCAGTGTGTAAACATGGCGAACTTAACCCTCGCCTTTGTACTGTAATCGTAAATTGCAAGGAAGCGTTGTGTCGCCCCTGAAGGCCCGAGGCTTTTTAAATTTCCCTATTACAAGCGGGTTTCTCTTCTCACTGCCGTTCATGTTAGCGCAAAGCAGGACAGTGAGGCATTCCTTGCTTCGCTTGCCGCCTTTGCATGGGTCCCCCATTACCGCAATAGTCCGGTCTGGGAGAAGATTGAAAAACATCACTGTTTCATCAGCGTTGAAGACGTTGGATGGTTTGTAGCGTTTCAAAATGCTCTGGAGCACAGACAGCCACTTTTCCACAGATCCAGTAGGGATCGCCTCGCTTTCGCCCGAGATTTTATGGCTGCTGATTATATGGCGATTTTTTAACCGGTCTAGCCATCCTCTCGACGTCTTGAATTCCAAGCCCATCCTCAAAGCGAGCTGTCTGCCTTTTTCTGGATCATCGGGCCGCTGACTGGCACACCTTTTGGTCTTTGTTGTGCGAACCAGTCAAACACTGCCTTTTCAAGATCGGAACTCGTCGACCCTTTAAGGCTCTTAGCCTTGATGTTGTGTCCCTCCCTCTCCACAGCAGCGATGATGGTGTCTTTATTCTTCAACATCGTGAAGAGTGTTGGACCAGAGATGTTGTGTCACTGTGCTACCTCCGCTTTCCACACCTTATTCTGTTCCACTTTGTTAATGATTTCATACTTCTGTAGAAAAGTGAAGACTTTACGCTTGGTTTCACTCATCTCGTCGACAAATCAGAGTAGCAGTCCAAGGTTGTAACCGATAAATGTAAGCAGGGATCGTCAACAAATCGAAGCACAAAAATGAAAAATCAAAACTATAAACAAAATCTTAAGCCAATAAACCTGCGCAGAGGTCGCCAATAATTAATTCAGTAGTAGGTTCCAATCCAAATCCAAATCCAAAATAACAAAGCCGAAAATCGTTGTTCAATAAGACTTAGGAAACGTAACCGAAAGCAGAATAATGCACGAACAGACTGAAGGCTGAAGCAGTGATGCGGCACGAGGTTGGGGTAACAAAGAGTAACGGTGATTTGGCGCGACATGAAACTCGCCCTACAATTGGCTGCCTTTGTGGCTAATCACATACAAAGGGACAAAGGGTTTGGATGTGAAAACGTACGACGTTATTAGCTTTCACGGTTGCTTTAAGTGCACAGAAAGTATACGCTATTCACAGTAAAATGAACACTTTTCAAAATCACTTTTATGGCAATACCAATCAATACATATATTTTGTGGTGTCTTCGGATGTAAAATTGTACATACTGTAATTGATTTGAAAAGTACACTGTAATTTGTTTAATATAAACATGGAAATGTTTGCGGAAGAATACAAATTGGCTGAGGGAAAAAAGTAACTATAGGTGCTAAAAAGTGTTCACTTTATCGTGAACAGCATATAGCATAGTGGTAGTATGCAGTGATAGCATACGAAAGGGGGCGAGAGGAGGAAGTGGCAAGTGGTGGGCGGTAAAGCGACGGACAGCACAGCATCTTTCTATCTACCACTGCTACAATTACGTGTTTTCGTACCATATTTGTGCCACGTGCACAGTGATAAAACATAGTGATAAAAATATCAGGATTTCCTTATGCAGCAAACATCCTGCTTCGCATTGCCTGATAACTCAACACCACCCGCCAAGCACGCATTGACTTTACGTATTACAGTCGGCCCGCCTTATCTGTGGTAATTTGTTACAAGAAATCCACAAATGTGCGAAACCGCATATATTCAAGACACCATAATAAACTACATAAATCACCATATGCAATTTATGAGATTGTTTCCCTACCCACTCGAAAATAAGACTCTATATGCACAGATACAGATCGTCAATACGTTCGGGAAGCACTCCATAACATTTAAAATCATATAAATATCAAATAATGTGTGCAGCGCGGCACATGTTAGATACAGTGACAGCAACGCCAGCAGCGGTGAAGTGGCAACAGCACGCATTGAGACAGGTGGTCGGCTGCAGCTAATATCGCCAACACAGCATGGAGCGGCGTGATGTGCCACGCTATCTCTCCGACCTTCGCAGACAAGGTCATGCGCTGAGAGAAGTGAGAACCAACGTATTAAATGACATTTGGTAACACGTAATTTTTAATGTGTCATTGAGTACTACAGGTACAGTCTTTGAAAGAGACATTACGCTGCAGACCATGGAATCGTGTGTATCTGCACACAGTACACTACCACTCCGACAAAGCAGATAATGTGGCTGACGCAACGAGTGTCAAGAGAGAGACTAGCTGGCGGCGGCGCTATCAGCTGCTCGTGTGCCGCCACGGTGAGTGGTGCGCTCGTACACTCGTAGACCGTGCAGCACATGGGAAAATAGTACGAATCGTCAAACATTTCTTATTTATTTATATTTTGAGTTTTTTATTATTTTCAACCATGGTTGGTGATAAGTAACGGTGGCAGCATAATGTTATCTACATATTCTTAAAAAGTGCGTTATTGTTACAAACCCAATTTTTTTTTTTTATTTTAAATTTGATGGTGCCTGCGAAAATTGTCGTAAAATCACTGTCGTAAAATCAGTGGTCGTAAAATCAGGGTTCTATTTACATATATCCAAGCCTGTATTATTTTTATGCTTTAAATAACAGTAGTAGCCAAGTGGTCTCTTTTCCACTTTTCAGACAATGTTTTCTATACATAATACATATACACTGAAAGTTGTCTTTCTAAACTATCGTATACATCCATTCTATGTGAAAACAGTCAGCTTATATTTCATAGGTCAGCTAGCATAAGATTATATTTAAATTATCATTTTACTACAGTCTTATAATTATAATACTATTAAGGTCCATACCTTTGTAATAGAATATTTTTCTACTTAAATAATAATTTTCTCCAACACTTTAATACAACAAAATATTGAAATCACAAAAAGCATTCAAAACACACACTTGAAATGTTTCGCACTTAAAATATTTGTCAGCGGCAACATTGTAAGGTTTTACCCAGATC
>PNEQ01071881.1:0-20447 GCA_003012365.1 Medauroidea extradentata
CACACAGTCTCATGCTCGCGCGCGCTAGTGTGTGTGGATGAGTCACGTCGGCCAGCCAGCTGTATCGGCGTGTGGTAAGATTTATTGCCGTACATCGTCGAAAGGTTTTAAAATTTCTCCGAAAATACCACAAAAATTCGGCCTTGGACTAGCGAGAGTTTAACGCAGTATAGAGTTAAGAAAATTATGTAGGTCTACCGTTTTTGTATTAAAATTTGTTACATATGTACTATATTTTTTATAGGCCTATACTACTGTAATTCCTAATAGGGGACACTTCTCAATACCGGACATTTTTTTATGCACCAGAGGTGTCCGGTATTGGGAAGTTTCACTGTATATGTATCATCCATCTGTTTGCTTAAGTTCTCAAAGTAATAAATTACACACAAAATCATACCACTCCAATCATTATATAAATATCTATTATTTGAAGATGTCATGAGTAATTTTTACAAAAAATGCTGCTACTATTTAGTATAGAATACTTCAACATGAGCTGACATTGTCGTGGGAAGTGGGTATGAGTGCTGGCAATGTCAGGAATGTTTAATTTTGTGTTTACACACAAGTGGACTGAATAAAAATAATACCACTAGCACCACAATCAACTCTGCTTACTAACACGAATCCATCATGACTTGACTAAACAAGGTTCCAGCAGTACACTCTGGTGGTTCAGTTGCGAACTCCAGAATGGAAAGTATACATTTTCTGATGATTTAAACACTTCCAAAGTTTATTTACATTTATTTATGTAGAAGTCCCAACATCCTGCCCAACTTGAACTGTCCACAGTTCAACTCGCTGGGACAGGAAGGGCGAAGCTTTATAACTTTTCAAATGAGAGTGCCCTGCTGAGTATGCAGTTCAATGACATGAACGATGCCATCTGGATCAGGGAAAACTTTTACCACACGGCAGTACCACCAACGAAGTGGAGGCAGTTTAGGACCTTCAATAAGTACTTAAGTTCCTTCTTCTAAATTCGCCTCTCTTCTAGTCCATTTCCATCTTGGTTGGAGATGGTGAAGTACCTCATATGTCATTTCCAGAGCGACTAATGAATTTTCTGTAGCAGGGACCATCAATTCAACCGTTTCACCGGAGTGTGGGAATTGTCTTCTGGGAGCATCTATGGAGGACCCACGGTGAGGAAGTGGCTAGGTGTCAAAGCAGCCTATCATTTGAGTCGACCGACAGAACACACAGAGTTCGAGAGTTCAGTGTCACTTCCACGACTGTGAGCAACTGTGCACCAACAACTTTGGTGAGATGCAAATTCACAGATTTTATCCCTGCTTCCCACAGACCACCAAAGTGTGGTGCCAGTGGGTGTTGAAAGGACACTTTTTTTTTCAAATCTGTCAGTTGGTCAACAAAATCTTTAGTAGATAGTGAGCAAATGAGGAAGTCTGTAAACTCTGTCAGCTTGCTGTTAGCACCAACAAAGTTTGTGTCACAATCATTATAGAGATGGCACAGTGACTCCGATGGGCAAAAAATTGCCGCAAAGCTGCAAGAAAAACTTCTGGGCTGAGGTCTGAAACAAGTTCAAGGTGAACCGCTTTTATCGTGTAGCAGATAGTGGCAAATATATGCTTGTTGTGTAGCCACGAAGGCCTTGACCACTAGAGAGTGTGATACACAGGACAAGTGTGAGACCCCAAGAAGCACAGTCAGCAGGATTATGCTCACTTAGCACATAACAACTCCACTCGGTTGATTTATGCTCCTAGATTTCGATCACCTGGTTGGCAGTAAATGTTTTCCACACATGGACATGTGATGAAGCCTTAATCCAAGACAAAGCTACTGACTAGTCTGTCCATGCATACACATTATTTCAAGAAGACAATGTCGGCAGCCAGATAATAAAACAGCAGCATATAATTCCAAATGAGGCAGGGAAACTGTCTTGTTACCTTTGACTTTACTAGTAAGAGATGTATAGATTACATGACTTTCAATGCTGATACTTAACAGCAAGGTAGCTTCTGCTTGATCACGTCCCTACTGACTACAACTTCAGCATGTGTTGGAGGGTCCCAGCCCACCTTTGTTACCCACAGGCGCTGTATGAGTAGCTTAGCAAGGAGAACTAATGGTGAAAGCCACCCAAATGGCTCAAGTATCCGAGCAATGTCTGATAGGATTCCACGTTTTGTAAGAACTGGTTCTATAGGTTGTAAGTTGTAGGAGGAGGTATCAATGCCAGGATTCCACCGAAGACTTAAAAGCTTAATCCATTGATTTTTATAGAACGGAAAGTCTTCCAAGAGTTGATATAAGTCTTCAGAGGGCAGGTCTTTCAGGAGTGCTAGTAAGTTGTTGGCAAACTTCCGATGTTCAAAACCATCTCTTAACAAGATGTCTTGACGTTCATATCTTAGTTCCAATGCAAAAGATATAGTATCACTGGCGCCACTAACCACATCATGTACATATGTATCTACTACCAGTGCCATAGCTGCTGCTGGGAATGAAGCTTCTTGTCTTCAGTCAACTATCATAAGGTACAGAGAGCAAAGTAGAGGGCTGCAGGAGCTCCGAATGTAGCAGTATTTAAATAGCAAACCTCCATGGGATCATCTTTGGACTCCCTCAAAAATATACCCAGGTAAGATCTGTATTGTAAATTTATAAGAACTTGGAGATAAAATGTTTGATATGTGCCAGGAAAACAATGTGGGGCACCTGAAAATTTGATAGTACAGTACTGCAAAATATCTCTCTGTAATTTGGGTCCCAGATACTTTTTTTGCCAAACCACCAAAGACAAAGCAGCTTTGTGGTTGGGCTGTCAAACTTTTGAATGCAGCGGTACGGTATGAAGTTGGTTTCTTCAGCAGGAACGCTGGACTCCACACATCTCATGTGACCAGCATAAATATAATCTATAACGAATGATATGTAATGTGCCTTGACTTCTGGGTCCCCATACATTTGATGCTCAAGAGCATTAAAAAGACGATGTACGGAAGAACTCTACTCCCTAAGTTCTGGGTATGAGTTTTTAAAAGACGATAGTATACTGTACCTTCCAGCAGCATTTTGTTTGTGATCCAGTGCCAACAGTTTCTCACAAGGTACATCATCTGGTGCAATAAGTGATTTTGTCACTGGTAGTTGTAACTCCCACAGTCTTTCTACCACACTTTATAATGTATTAGGACCTGTCAATACAGATGACACAAAGAAAGTCGTGATAGAGGGCTCAGCAACTGTATTTTGAGTTCGTCCCATGGAGATTCATATGAAAATAGTGTCAAGAGCAACGAGGATGGAGGTGCATTGCAGTTTTTCTATGGGAGAGACCCAGTCAAATCGTACAGTTTTCTGTCATGAAGTTCATTTGGCTGCCAGATTCATTGAGCACCCTTAATGGTTGGAAGAGGCCAGAGGACTGTGGCCAGCATGATTGTTTTGGATTTTCTGGGGAATGATAGCACATTAACAGTATTGCTAGCCTCAGCTGACTCAGACATCTGTGCAGAATTTTAATCCTCCTCTTCAGCTACAGTACTCGCAGGAATTTGTAACAAGGAGTGATGATGAGTATTAACATTGTCGCAAGATGTTTTTGACTGTCAGTCTTTGGCCCGGTGTGATGGTTGACGGTTAATGCACAGTTTGTGGTACTTCACAAGTACATATTACTCCTTAGGGGGCTTCAAGAGAAAGTCATGACATTTGTGCATGGTGTGGGACCCACTACATATAAACACTTTATACCACCATGCTTCACCATGAAATTAGCAGCATTATGATTGGGTCTTGCCTTACAAATTACCACTGACCCTGCATTGAATCTAGACGTGGGCACTATCACTTGAGACAGATTTAATTAACGGTTTCCTATGTGTGACAAATCTTTTCCAAAAACTTGAAAAATCCAGTCTGAGTAGGGAGATCGTCCGGTAGCAACTCCTGCTGTGTCTGCAATTCTGTATCAAGCTTTTTCCACAATATTGGAAGTAGATTTAACTCCCAGTGAAGAACCAGTATCTCTAGGGCTTAAAATGCTGACATTTTCAGAAACTAATAGTTAATAATTGCCATATAGATGTGGGGGAATCCGCTATTGCTGTTGGGGTTTGTGAGATAGCCTCAGTATAAAGTGAAACAACTAGTAATTTGTTTGATAACAATTAGTAAGAAGTTCCCACATAGCGTGAAAATTAGCCTCTGATATAGGCACCATGCTCAGTTGCTGACGACTAAGAGATGTTTTTAAAGATATAAGTTTCCAAACAGCTATCAGTCCTGTATTGTTAGAAATAAGGGTGGTGAATAGGTTAGAATTATTTACCCATTCTTTAGGATTGCTATTGAAGATAGGTAAGACAAGATTAGGTGGGGATACTTTCGATCTTCCAGACCCACCTGCTTGCACTTTCTCTTCAGTGGTATTATTATTGCTACATTTGAGTGTTTCAACAGCAGCCATTACTGTATAGTAACTGTCTTCAAAGTTTATTGTGCATTTAAAATTAGCCTCAAAGTCTCTGCTGCCACTGTAAAAAAATCGGTTTGACGTCCTCTTTGCCGTGTGGAAGGTCATGTGCAGTGACAAGAAACAAGTTCTTCTTACCTGGGTAGCTGGCTGCGCACTGGGCGAGAACTGATGCCAGTTTGATGCATCCTTCTGCTTGTCGCAAGTGCACCAACGCTGCCTGTACATTGGCCATTATTTGTTACGTTATGCAGGTGAAAAATACTTTCAATATACATGGTCGTGTAAAAAAAAATATTTAAATTCACTTTATATTTTTTGATTGTTGCAAGGTTAAGAGATGCCATTTTGAATCAAGTTATCTGTTTTGAAGGACACCATTTTGTCCTATTTATTTTTGTCCAATTACACCTTTTTTGTCCCATTTACACAACTGGAAATTTATGTCACTCATGTTCAAAATACAATTGGGCTTAATTACGAGTCACTTGTTGCCAAAACACAACTACTGTAGTACAAAATATGGTAGTGTTTATAATTGAAGAAAATAATCAAACATAACAAAGGTTTTGCCAGACAGCGTGCCACGTACTCCATGACAAAGCACAACAAACTTGAAGCATAACTTAACACAATAGCAAAGGAAGAGAAACGCAAACAGAAATGATCTGGGCCACGGAGAACCAGTGTTTGCACCAATGCACACATATGGACTGAGTAAAAACAACACAAGCTGCTACAGTTTACTTGGCTTACCAGCACTAATTCATCATCACGACTTGACTAAAGAATGTTGTTCAGCAGTACACTCTGGGGGTGTGGTTTCCAACTCAGCGCGGGAAATTAAAAATTTTTATGATAGTTCACATCACTTCCAAAGTATATTTACATTTACAGTCGAACCCCGATTCTACGGACACTAACGGTTCCCCAAAATTTGTCCGTACGAACCGATAGGACCAAATTTTGGCTTGAAAGGACCCCCCCTTCCTCCCGGCCCGGACGTGACAGAGAATCAGAAGTCTCTTGAGGATACGATCACGTTTTCAAGAGACTTATCCGAAAGCAGGTGTTCTTGCACTTATTATCTTAGTACGCCGAAATATTCCGAGTAAATTAATACTTCATTTGTGCGTAAAAAATAAATGAGTAAATAAAACGATGAAAAACAAGAACACAACATCGCCATTAACTTTACGTGTAACGCAGAGATGGTAGGCGTTCCGATTTCTCGGAACCGTTCTGGAACGTTCCATTTCCGGGAAATGAACCGTTCAAAATAACCGTTCTTTCCGGAACCGTTCCGGTTACGTAAATGTGTGTCTTGACTAGATCATTCCACGAATTTGTTATTTTCTGTAATACTAGAATAAACATGAGATTATAACGAAATTCAGTTAGGTACAAGCCATATAATGCTATTTACATATATATATTTTTATTGCAACTGGCATCAAAGGAAAAAAAAGATATTAAATATTGTACAAGGTTTGAAAATACAATTTTCCCTTGAGTATTTTGAATAGACAGTTGAGTAAAAACTATGTACTGTATCGATAATTCAATATAATATTTCCCATTTTTTTATATACTGCATGAAGGTCTTTAGCTTTCAATACACAAATTTCTAAAAATTAAATCAACAGATTACACAATACAGGCCAATCAAGAGCATTTCACTTAATTTTAGCTTTTCCTGTGGAATTGGAAACTTGTCGGAACTGTGGTTCGTAAAATACAGTTCCGGGGCTCTAAATCAGTTCCACATAACACTGCTATATTTTCCACTACGTCTAAGCTATAACTATTTTATCCTTACTTTTGACGTAAATTGTACTTTCAGTCACCAAACTTCCGATAAACAACAGTTTTGATGTGTTATTGTAATAAATCATTTTTAAAGTTACTTGTTTGATTCAATACAGTTCACAAAAGTTCCGTACATTTGCTGGAAGTAATTCAGAAGCCGGAAACGTTTTTGAGAATGGACAGTTCTGATCCTTCCATCTTCAGTTCCGACGATAAGAGTTCCGGTTCATTTGGCTACAGTTCCGAAGCTGGAACCGTTCATGAGAATGGACCTACATAAGTACAGCATCACATACGTTGAGGTCAAACGTGTAATTTTTTTTAAGTAACCTAAACTGTTCTGACATCCATAAATAAGTTGAAAGGACTGCATGTGTATCAGCTCAAAAACGTGTGCATGTGTTGTTGTGCTTATAGTCCTGGATACGGCAGGACAAGAAGAGTTTAGTGCCATGCGGGAACAGTACATGAGGAAGGGTGATGGCTTCCTTCTTGTGTACTCGGTCACCGACAAGCAGAGCTATGAGAACATCGTCAACTTCCACACTCAGATACTCAGGGTCAAAGATAGGTGAGTTATCCTGTTAACTGCTTGTCATTGCTTTGTGGTATCCAAACTTATTCAGCAGCATTGTTTTATATTTGTAATGAATTCTTTAAACTTATGCAGTAAGTTGCCCTGTAATGTAGTCTTTTACAAAATTATTTTAGTATTATGTAGTATAATATTGTTAGTAATGTGGAATAATATTTGTTTCAATGTCAGTTCTATCTTGTTAACCGTAATTTCTATAGAACCGTTGAATTTTGGATGGTTAATTCAGTAAAATGCCATAAATTATAGTAAACTATCAACTTCCAGTGCATTTGACTGCTTCCAGGAAACTGTTGAGCATCTTTGATGTGTGACTGATACAACTTCATGAAATGCTGATTAACAGTATATTTTATGTATGAGGGCAGTAAGTACAAACCATTACCGTGATTTGTATTGAAGGTTTCTTTATGTTTATCCTGCAGAACATCTTTTACCAATTGTTATTTTAAGATTTTACCAGTAACAATTTTGACGTAATGGAATCAACATTTTGTTCTTCACATAGTAGGTGTTGAATATTGTTGTATTTTCTAAAATTTTTTTACAATGGGCAAATGAGACAGACATGTACTTTAAAAGTATATGTGAGGGAGGCAGTAAACCAAACAAAATTAAGCAAGCTGTACAATTAACATAAGTTTTTCAACATAAAAAAAATTTACTTAATATAATTTACCTATTACAGTCCATCAAGTTACTAAATTTGACTATACATACTTTCTAATGGTTCTCAGAAAATATAAATACAAAATGCTGTATGGAAATTTTGGTATTTCTTTATAAGTAAAATAGTTTTTGTTGGTTTGCATTAAAATGTGGTTACATCTGGCGTATTTTCCTCTGCAATGTAACGTGTATATATTGAGTTCAGTGTTATCTATTATGTCACAAAAGTTTATCTGTTGTAGCTTTACATCAAAAGAGAGATAGAGAAAAGTTGTTTGTTCCAGAGTTGGTTGGGTAGTGTCAGGAAAAAATATTTAATTTGATTTATCAGTTGAATCAGAACAACAAAACTTATCAGTGAAATGATTACTGTATCATTCTGAAAGGTGATACTACAAAATTAACAACTAACTTACATGTATTGTCTACACATTAGTTACTACCATGGGAAAGGAAATAAAATTGACTCAGGAATACTACTATTGGTTATTTTAAGAGAGTACAGGTAAACCTCACTATGAAAAGATCTCTAAATGGCTTAAAAAATTCTCACTATGGCAAAATATAGAAAAAAAAATAAAGGATTTAAAATGTCTTTTAAAGTTCATACAGTAATCTGTTTTCCCTAGTGTACTTCCTGGCAATCTCTTGTTACTACTGTACATATTCCCCAAGTAAATACAGAGGAACGTCATATTCTATCTCAAATAAACCACATATTTTTAAAAATAAAATTACGTTATGAACAAGGGGTGTGATCTACGGGTGAAAAAAATGATTAAGGTTAGGAAATATTGTATGAAATTTTAATTAAGGTTAACTTCGCTTACCAACTAAGCTGTACACTATTCTTTCGTTTTTGTTGTTAAATTCAGTGTTCTGCTTTCTCCAGCCTGTATTAACTTTTAATTTACAGTACTACAAATGCATGGCATGCTGCTCTTGTTACCAAACTGTGCAGCGAAATAAAAATCATTCAGTTTGAAGTTAATATGAAACCTGCTGTGTGATTACTTTACTTTCCCATTACAAAAGTTTGCTGCTAATGTTTACTTTCCACATCATAAAATAACATTGTGTGATGCGAAGTGTGCCACAACGGTAAGTCGCTGACTGCAGTCACACTTAGCAATGCATCTGCAGCTACACATTGCAACGCAGTTTGGAGCAAGGACATAACTACTGCCCCACACACACTCACATAGTCGAGGTCATGCACTCCAGCCAGCTATGCGGCATTCAGCCATGGTGCAGACAACAGCAGCCAGCTTCCAATGACCTTGCTGTGCTGTGGCCTAGACTGTGTGCCGCCGTCTTGCCCAAAAACCAGTACGATAGTGAGTTTTATGTACTGCAGTAGTCATCTGAGTACATCTTAAATAAATTGTGTTATTAAACACTTTACTTTTAAATTAATACACTGTAAGAAAAATAATAAAAATATTTTTTAATCCTGTTAGGTTTACGAAAAATTAGGGTGCTGGTTATTATCGTGAAGATGTGATATTATACAGTATTACAAAATTATGTCCACTATTTGTTGGCACAGTGCATTCCATTGTGTTGACTACTTTTAAAACCCATAAAAAATGCACTTGATGACACAACAAACTGTAGGTGCTTTAAAAAAAATCAGAAATAAATTTTTAACACAAATTCCTTGACGCAATTAAAGTTTGTCACATCCGTTGTAGAAGGTGATAGTGAACACTTGAAGTTTCTCAGAACTTCATGAGCTTCATTATTTGTTGCCTGAGTTGGTGATTGTGCTGACTCACTAGCTTCAGAGCATTTTGGAACTTTTCTTTTGTGTAACAAGGTTTTAAAGGGTTCCTAATCAGTCATGTTACCGCACACATCATCTGTGTCAGTTGACACAAACTTATTGAAGTTGACTGGCACTTAAAACTTCTACTTCACTGTTTCTCCAACACTCTGGCTCTTGCAGAGGCTGATCAGCCACAGTCTTCTTCAACAGCTGGATAGCTCACATTATCTTCATCTTCTAGACTGTCCTCATTTTCTTCAGCAGGCTTGGTGAAGAAGCCTGCATGTCAGAAACATCCTGCATCTGTTGTTAATTTACGCCATGCAACAGCAAGTGCACGCATCGCTTCTAATACGTTCTAGTTAGTTAGCTTCTTAACCTATTCCATTTTTCTACATCACATTGAGTGAAAATGATTGTGTTTAATGAGGAGGCAGAAAATACCTTGATAGAGTGACTGAAACTTAGTAGCGTAGTTTGGAGGAAGAAACACTAGTTCAACATTTCACAGTTCAATTGCCGGGTGCTCTGGGCAGTAGTCAACTCGCAACACAACTTTGTGATTTTACACCCCTATTCTCACATCAAAATCATGAAGCAATTTCTCGACCAACTCTCCGGTCATCCAAGCCTTCTTGTTTGCATCATATGTACAGGGCAAGACACGCACACCATGAAGTACACAAGGCTTAGCTGACTTGTCTGTCACGCATGCCTTAAGTTTGCTACTTCTGTTCATGTTGGCGTACAACAATAAAGTTAGGTGCTAGTATTTGGTTTTTTTCCCACCCCTACACTGGTCTCATCTAGTTAAATATGTATTAATTTTTCAATCGAAGAGATGGCTCCAACGCCTTTAATTTAAGCATCGCATCACAGATTGGCACACCAGAAGATCATAGTTACGTAATTTTTTATTACCTGTCTGCTATTTTTGTTGCAGAACAGTAGCCTTCATTTTGTCCTTATTTTTAAGGGTGGTGAACAATGTGGAGGATTGCAGATTATATTGTTTGCCGGTCTGACTTTTGCTGGCATTCCTCACACTTCGTATTAATTTTAATTTAGGATCATTATTGAGTAATTTACGCTTACTTATGCGTGCCATTGCAGACTGGAAAAAACATTTAACTCTACTAACTAGTCACATAATTTATCTAAAATAAGTACAGCATAAATTTTCCAAAACCAGCAAGACTCCTAAGATCAACAGTTTGCGGAAACAAACCGAGTTTGCGTGAACAAGAGCAGAAGCGTGTACAAAAATAGACAGATACACAAACATGTCTGAATCTTTAAAAATTGCCCCATCATAACACCACGGGTACAAGAGATAAATATGGCCACACCCAAAGCTTTAAAAACTGTTGCATTTGAGCGCCACTTGTACGAGAGATAGAAGCAGCCACATCCAAAGCTTTAATAACTGCAGCATTGCTGCGCCACGTGTGCGAGAGATACATGCGACCATGGCTGAAGCTTGGGAATTGCTGAGTCACGAGTGCGAGATGTGGAGACGTGAGTGCATAATATTGATTTTTATCGATACCAGCCTAGTGTTGTACCAAAATGATATTGTTGAAGTTAACTCATAGTAAACAAATATTTTATCAGTGTTTTTTGTGTACAGCAGGTTGCTGCATTTGAAAATTCACGTTATAGACCATACTTTTTATGGCGGGGTTTACCTGTATATGTTAAGAGGATTATTTTGTTGTGTTGCTGAGATGAATTAAATTTTTTTTTCCTAATGTACATAACTTGTATAATTATGCAAAATGGTTGCTATGTCTGCTTAGAATTGTGGTTTGCCATTTTTATAAAGATACCACACATATATTGAATTAGAGAGAAAAAAACCAACCATGTTTTCAGTGTGGGAAAAAATTATTGTGCTTCCATGCGCATGTCATTAATGCTAAAATACAGAAACGTATTTTGGATACATAGATTCCCAAATTTTTTTTTCTCCCACCACAAGCAGAACCAATTAGATTTAGGGTGACGTGTTACTACAGTTCAGTCTTAGGAAAATTGACTTGATGCATGTGCTCACACATTTTTATTTATTTATTTATTTTATTTGGCCATATATTCCATAGATCTTACTTTTTTTTGGAATATAGAAAATGTCACAAAATAAAACTTGCCAATATATAAAACATTAACAAGCACACACAATTATACATGTTAATAAAATTTATAATAAATACATAACATATAACACACATTAATACTGTAATAATATATTTAGACCTCTGACCATAATTACAATACTGTACGAAAACCACATATTAAACACCAAGATGTATTAAAATAAAACACGTTAAAAAAATAAAAATTTTATCATATATAATTTATACCATTTTTTATGTGTTTATCTCATCAGTACTATAAAAACCTTTATAACAATATATTTTTTGACGTTGTTCATAAATTTATTAATATTACTAATTTCAACCACACACTTTGGTAATTTATTATAAAGTTGCATACCAAAATAGTATACTCCCTTTTCAAATTGAGTAGGCCCCTATTATTATGTGGAATTTTTCTTAATTTTTATTCATTTCTCATATAATGTTCATGCATATCTTTATTCACATCATATAAAATTACATTCATTTTAATTAACTTAAGTGTACTAATTAAATATTAATCATATAAAGTTGGAATTTTGTGTATTTTATAAATCATTCTACTGGAACAAATTATTTTTTTATGAATGGCTTTCTGAAATTTAAATATTTTTTCAGTGCTTATTTCATTTCCCCAAAACTCTGTACTATACTTCATAATAGAATGAAAATAAACATAGTACACTATTTTCAAGGTTTTGAAGTCTACTCTATGATGTTACATCCTTAACATAAAACATACAGATGATAATTTATTTTCTAAAAAATTTATATGATTTATCCACATTAATATGTTGTCAATTTTTAAGCTCAAAATTTCATTTCATTAGCTTCCTTTATTGAGTTATTTTTAAATTCATTTAATATATGTGAAGTATACTTACTGCTCCGTTGAAATTGTGTAAATTCTGTTCTGGACATGTTTAGTGTAAGTTAATTTTTTTCAAACCAATTTAACAAAGCATTTAATGCAGTTTCACTTTTTGTTTTTAATAAGTACTAACTTTTATCACTAATAATTAGACTGATATCTCAGCAAATAAAATAACTTTACCAAATTTTATTTTTTTCATATAGTAGAATATATTGCCAGTTAGCTGGGACTGTTTAAGTATAACGTGTTAGAGACTTCAATCGCCTCTCTCAGCGAAGTGGATAATGCTCAGTTCAAAGTTTTCTAGAACGGTATAGTTGAATGAGTTACGCTAGTAGCACATTCCTTAAACCCGTACATGACCCATATTCCCTCCCCTGCCACACCCATATGCTTTGGCAATTTTGAAATTCTGGTGTTGGCAACGGAAATTTCGAGACTATGTGAGTTAGGTCAACTCTGGTCTATTTATAGAGGTGTGGCACAGATTTGCTGGCTTTTTGTACCTTATTGATAGTGGGCTTTTTGGACAGTATTGTTGGTGGCCTTTTTTGAGACATTATTGTTCATGGGCCTTTATGATGATGTCTGAAAACAAGGGAGGCGTGGGTGAGCACCCGAGTGTCGTCGGTAGTGGAACGGCTCCAAGCAACATGAGTAGACAACCTTGTAGTTGAGTTTATAGGAATTTAGTAAACTCATGTCTTTAGCTGGTTCATTTAAACTTAATTAAATATGTTGACATAATTTAAATGTTATTTTATAAGTTAGGTGCACGCGCGTCTTATTGAGTTACGGTTTTGTTGGATTTTAATAATTAAGGTAGAAATGCCTAGACAAGAATGTATCGGCAGGTTGTTCATAAATTGATTTAGAAAACGTAATATTTGAGGCTGGCGTTAAGTTGATCATTATTCTGATAGGTCACGATTAAGCAGTGTTTACCAGTAGGCCAGTGGTCAATGATAAGTAGTTTGCCAGTTGGCGATCGTTAAGTTAATGGTGTTTTTACGTAGACTAATAGTGTTTGCCTTTGTTGAATTTGCCAACTCAAGATGTCCCTGCGAAAGCGACCTTTGGTTTATAAAGTCTAAATAGTTGATTGAATTTTAAAATTGATATGTCGATGTAATAGTTTTGAATGTTATTGAGATGGTGACAGCCCAGAGACAAGGATTTTGGTTAATTTTGTTTGTCCTGTATTAAACGTGAATGAGTTCACCTGTTTTATTCTGAAATAATTATTGAATTGTCAAAATTTTTATCACATTAATCACAGTTCCTGAATTAGTTTTCAAATTATTTAAGCTTTATTTCTGCAATGTAAGTTTTTGAAGTTATTATTTTAATAAATTGTAATTGTAAACTTGTGAGGTTTGTGAATTTATTTATTTTCAGTGATTACTACTGTAAATGCCATCTATGTCTAGAGTACTTGAAATGTTTCTGTTACTATCTATTTTATTTAAGTGTTCAAGTTTAAAATGACATTTAGTAAGTATCACAATTCTTTCACTGACCCCCAACCTCTCTGAAATTAACAGCCACGAGAGTGAAATTGTGTAGACGATTTGTTGTTATAAAACAGTTTAAGACGGTAATGCTTTCTTTATTGACACTTCTATACTTTCTGCCTGTAAGGGGGTTGGGGGAGGTTGTATGCTCTCTGTGTTATTGAGCAAGCAGACGAATGGCACTGTCCCTGTCTTGGACAGCCACAATTTAATGTGACTCGGCTGCCGTCTCAGCTACTGCCCCTAGAGCTGAATGATGAGTAGTCACTTTGGCTGAGATGGTGTTGACGACTGAGGGCCGCATCTATAAACTGCTTTCGAAAGCACTGTTAGCAGACATTCACCTGGCAGCTTGCCTACTATTCGCATCCTATAAACGACTTTTGGGAGCTTACCAGCTGAAAGCGCTTCCACGTAGTGAAAATATGGCAACATAGCACCATTTTTCTTCCATTGGATAGTACGCAGAATGAATATGGGAACGCAACCTGTATTTTTCAATCGTCTTTTTTGACATTTTCATGTTCGTTGTTCATATCTGAGATGATATTGTCTTTGGATTTAGGTTAGGTATGTAAAAGTAATATTTTTTGTGAAGGTTAAATATGGTTAAAGAAGTATTTGTGAGGGATTTTTTCAGTTAGCATAATATTATGTTTGCATGGAGAACAGTACAGATTTTACAAATGCTTAAAACCAATGTTTGTATTATTCAATAAAGAAATAGATAAAACGGAAAATAAAATACCAACTATGGAATAACCTGTCACACGAGTCACTTGAAAGTACGAGAACATTTTAAAATTTAATCGTTTATTTTACAGCTGACATAATTATCGCAAGAAACTAACTAATATATCAACATCATAAACATGTCAGATAATATATGTACATACAGAAAACGTTTTCATTAATAGTGTGTGTTTACCGTCATGTTCGCACATTGCCGTTATTGTTTTTATGCAAAATTCTCTCTTATTTTCGAAACAAAGGTACAAAAATTACAAACATATACACGTGCAGTAACAATTTTGGTTTGTGAAAAGTCCCACCTTGTAGCAAACCCTCCACGGAATAATATTGCATACAATTTAAACGGATCTGGTATACTTAACAGTAGCTTCTGTTTATTGGAAACTTACAAATACGTAATTCCTAAATTCGTTCCAATCAAGAATATATTTTTAAAATGTTGAATTTTTTTATGTACCTAGTATCGTTTGACAGGTTATTCCAGAGAAGATCTGCCACCATTGTTATAAAGACACAATGAAAACAGCTGAACAGGCTTTCGAATCACTGTCTGACCACATTCACCTGAAAGTGGATGGCTCTTCATTTTCAGGCAGTCAACGAACCAACGAAAGAGGTTTATAGTGTATGTTTCTGCTGGAACAGACATTCGGTGATTGGATAACAACCGAAAGCCGTTTATAGATATGGCCCTTGAGTGTCTGATTAGTACTTGCCCGAATGCTCAGTGGTAAGATCACTAAGGCCGGTATTCCTAAACATTTGTATAAGGGTTTAGGTGCAGCATATGTCGTGCCTAGGCCTTATCGGTATTCCTAAACGTTTGTATAAGGGTTTAGGTTCAGGACATTGCTTATTCAGGACTAATCTGTGACTTTTCCTTGTCCTAATATAATTACGCATGCGCAGTACACTTAGCCCTACTGACGGCTACAGACGTTACAACGTATTTTACAGCTTGCTGGACGAATATCGTTTTTAATAATAAAAGAGAAGAGAAAAACATTCTAATCATACAGAAAATGAAAATTTGTGGCAGCAGGAATACTAAATAAAAACCCACTAACATTTTAAAAGCCCAAATAATCCAAAATAAACAAATTTGTGGTTTTAAAAGCATTGCAGTATACGTATATATTTTTTGATATCGTTACCAAAGTGATTGAATAACTCGGGTGCTAAGGTGTCTGCTCTGTAATAATGTTATTTGGGTTCAAATCCCAATCACTCCAATTTTTTTTTATTTATTTATTTTTTTTACTTTTTTATATATTATGTATTACAATAAGGTAAAAATTAAATTAATGTTTATTTCCATAAATATAGTTTCTAAGCATTAAACTGATTCAAAAATATAGAAATAAGACGAATGTATAATGAACTATTAATGAATAGAAATTTTCCCCCCTGTAAATTGTAGTCAACATGTAGGAATACCACGTCTAGTGTATGGAATATAATGACTTGACTTTTTTTGTTCTTTAAATGCTTACAAATAGAATGAATAATGGAACGTACGCTCAATAGGCACCTTTTGTAAACCGGCCTACTTAAAAAATATGCAATTACAATTGTTACATTGAGCCGTTCTTACATGAAGAGACCCAAGATGCTGAAAGCTGGTCGCACCTTAACTTCATTCAAATGCATGATCAAAGCTTCCATCACTCGCGGGGCAAGTCCCCTCCTATTGAGTAACCATACATGCTTATACCAAGTTACTTAAAGGTCCACTCTCGAGCAAAGAAAACAAACCAGCTAAGTTAAGAACTTGCATTTAATGCCCACTTTAAACAAAATACAAACACCATAATATAATCGCCAGTTGGGCTAATTACACTAATTGAACACTCCTTGACATTCTCTTCAAGGCCGATTTGAAACGTCCTCACCACATGACAATAATTACCACGACCTTGGACATTTGATTACTTAAATCCTTTAGTTAACTCCATTCACGCTATTCACACCCCACTTCCGCTTGACAGATTCGTGAATAACTAATCGAAGGTCACTGACATAGTTTTTTGGGACCTCCCCGACGTTTTGTGTTAAAAACACAGACTAGACGAACCCAACTTGGCCAACGACCAACGGCAACTTTTATTAGGCACTACACTCTCCCATGTACCTCCTCAGTCTCGAATTAAAAAATAATCAGCACCACTGGTGATCAGGCCTCATCATTTGAGGGACGGGAAGACTCGCCCATAACTCAGCCAACCGCAGCATAAGCCACTCCTAACGGGAGTAACTGTTAGACTATCCTTACACCCATTACTTTCCAGGACACATGGTCGCAACCTGCAACCCTCCTGCACGCCGCCTACCGCCTTGTAGCTCCTTCCAAAACCTAATGGTTCACCACAAGACCCTCTTAGGCTTCTTGCGCATTTGAAGTACACTCCACAAAGACCTGATCTAGAGTGAGCGCCCTCCACTCGCATCGCGAGTCCTCAGCACGCCTCACCAGCACCCCTACCGCCGGCAGACGGAACTAGGTCCCCCCCTCCAGGCCCCCCCCTCCATGGCCAGTGAAGCAGGACCGGCGGGAAAGGGGAAAACACAGTGCCGTCAACCGGGGCGACCCTTCTCTCAAGACAATCTACCGGCCAGACAAACTCGTAGGAATACAGGAACTCAACTAAATCAAAACTAAACCCCCAAAGACAGAACCCTTTTAAACATCACTGAAACACTTACAGAGCACTAAAAACCCGCCCCGAGACCCCAGGGGTCCGCTCAATATACTGTTGATTTAAACACATTTTTGTAAGATACGATACGTTTAACTAACATTCTGAACTTCTATGTTTTTATTTACAAACATTCCAATATTTTTTAAATTAATTTCTGAAATAAAATTTTTACAAGTAAAATAAAACAAATGTCGTTTATATTTTTTTCCTAAATAACTCGTATTTAATCTGCGTTACGTCATGTTAAATAAAAGTCAGAAATAATTAAATGTGTTCACGATATATTCACCTACAAAAAAACATAATCTGTAACAGGATGTTTCCAAAACAGCTAGCGTGCTATAAATAATTTGTAAAAATATCTCCATTCTCGTGCCATTGTATTTAAAAATTTAGTTAAATGTATGAAAAAAAAATTACAGGTTCGTAAAAGTCTAATTCAAAAAATTGTTTGTATGACAGAAAATCTGCTCGCTGGTTCTGGAACTTGTGCATAGAGACAATATGACATTTAATATGCGTGCCAATGCTGCTCTTAATATATAGTTTTCTCTGTATTTTGTAAGGAAAATCTCAAGGTAAGTGATCACATTTAAAAATTGCAGTTTTATTTTTAGAGCAAACTCACTTGTACACTAATCTGCAAATGATACGTGCTTATATCGAGAAAGTACAAGCTTAACTAATAACACTACTTTCCTTAATTTGGTACAAATTAACAAAAAAATTTCAATTGATCATGTAGATGTAAACATTAGAAAATATTTCTTTGTTTCTTCATGTGATTATATCTTCTAACATAATGAACCTACAACAATGGACGACTTGAAGTACACGCCCCCTGACGTCACCGCACGGGAAAAGTACTGTGTGAAACAAAGCTTGTTTACAAACATGCTGATTTGTTAGTTGGTAATTGCAGAAAGCAAAAATTGCACATTCATAGATTTGCACGAAGTTGGTAAAAAATATTAATTTCAATTTCATGGTTAAGATACGCAAATACATAAGATTAATGTTTACCTGAAAAAACGGTGAATTCCAAACAAATAATCAATTTTCTTTACGTACATCTCAACCGGAACATGTGAAGCCAAACAGCTAAATGAAGGTTATGTTCGGCTGCGGTATCCATGGAGATAGGAATTGTTTCCCACACCTGACTGAAGCTCCGCCTCTTTTCAAGTCGTCCATTGGAACTAATTAAGACGGCTATGTTCCGGAGTGACCTTGACGTGCGCTTCTCATGCCACGTGTTCGAGCAGACTGGAAGGCGTGGCGTAGGGACGAGGGCGCGGCTTATCACTGTGACGTACTTGCAGAGAGTCGCAGTGGTGGGGATGCGAGCAATCTTCCTATCACTTCCCCTCCCTCATTAGTGTGCTTGACGCCCTGAGAGGAAGGTCATGCTGAAAGAAGCTAACCAGGGTGTCGAGCCGGCAGGTACAGCGTCTCTTGCAACTGAGTAGCTATGTTTGATGACGTGGGTTTTTTGTAACCCAACAGCGCGTGGCGCGAATCAATTATTCCTGGCGGATATATGTTACACAATAGCTGTGCTTAATTATATACAAACAAAATATAAGTACGCAATATTTAGACAAAGAAAAGTTCGAGTGCACTGTGTACCTCGGTAAACTGTTTTGAGGGACGAAGTATGTTACTTTACTGGACAATGGTTTTATTGCCGAACTTGCTGCTGTACTTTTTTTTTTCGTGCGTGAACTGTTAGCTTTGATATGAAGATTACAAAGGTTAACGGGATTTTAATGTGACTGTGTTTGTTAAGAACATAGCTGGAGTCCAAAAAATATAAATGATATGTATAGCTTTAATTTAGCAGATTTATTAGCTTGTAAATTATAGGCGCGCTAAAAAATTTCTGAATTGTGTTGTTATCCCTTGACGGCTTCTAAAACTACTTAAAAGACTCCATTAGAATGTTGCAGAAGTACTCTATTTGTATTCTTGTCCCGCCTAAAATGTTTGAAACTACAATAACAATTTAATTTCCGCGGGTGTTTCTATATACCAGCCTTAATTCAGTGTATCAGCCGTGGAGAAACGACCGTGCGATGGGATTGCGAACACTACATTGAACGGCCTAGCCCATATTTACCACGATTAAATAAGTCTCGCCAACCTCCGTCGGTAAATAGTTATCGCCAGAGTATATAAAATATTAATTTCAAATATTACAATTGCCAACCATACAGCTTTAAGGTCACAACAGGTTGGCACTTCACAAATTAACTACACGAAACATGAGATAAAATATATTTTTCTTAATGAATAATAAATCATACACTTTACAACAGTTCGATACAAAAGTTATACAGTGTAATCGGTTTTCAACAAATTATGTTTTGATACAGAAAAGATAAAAAAGTAAACAATTTTTATTTGTATATTTTGTTGATCCTTCGATAACTGTTACAGGTTTGTTTGTCAAATAGACTGTGTCAAAATGCCTATTTCTGTAGTATTTCCTTATAATCTGGCAACGAAAAGAAACATTTGAAAATAAGTTAAACAACTGAGATAAGCCTTCTTTCTTGTAAGAGTGCGCTGCACAAAAACATTCGTAATTTTATAACTGTACCAAGCATTGTCCAATTCTTACATATTACATTAATATTAATTTCACACTAATAAAATATTTTTCGGTTTAATATTTTTTGTATATACTTTAACTTTATGTGCAACGTTTAAAAAGAAAAAAAAACAATTTTACAATAATATGCATGTCATAACAGCAATATGGCTATTTTCGCTGCTTATTCAAAGCAAAAACTTTTGAAACTGTACAAATAAAATTATTTGTAGTGAAAGTAAATATATTGAACTACAGAATGGCGCCTTTGTAATTTCGTGTTAACGTTATTATTTATAAATACAAGTAGGAAAGATATGTAAAAATTAAAGAATATTCGAAAAAATTTTTTTAAATACAAACAACGATTACGTGAAATTAGAAATATTTCATTATTTTGCTTAATATATTTACTTTCACTCTAAATTAGTTCATGCGTACCTATTGTTTGTATAGTTTTAACTCTGGGTAAGTAGCGAAAACACTCAAAACTTTACTTTGACATGACCTTGTATGAAAACTATGAAACCGAAAAATATTTGATTTGTGGGAAATTACTATAAACGCAATATGTACGAA
>PNEQ01071894.1:0-12055 GCA_003012365.1 Medauroidea extradentata
TTTTTTCCCCCAATGTTTTGACAAACATGACATGAATTCATTCACAGCTAAAAATTAATATTATTAACACAAAACACAAAAATTCTTTATATTGTATAATAAAGTATAAATCTTAAAGTTTCATTTTATGTATAACATGTATTATTAATTTAATATTAAAATTTACATGTTTTGGTTTCGATTTGGCTGGAAATGCCCAATGTCTACCAATACTTAGACTGTTACTAGTTTTGTATTTCTGTTAACCTTGAACACCATAGAATGTTATAAATACAGTATTTATAATTAGAATGAACACTTCAAACTCTGCTAATGGTAGCAAGGAAGTGCTGTATAGGTTTTATGTATTTATACTAAAATTTTATACTGATACTGTTATTTATGCGAGCACAAAACAACATATGTAAGATACATTTATTACTGTTGCGTTGATTGGACTGACGGAAAAAGAGGGTGCGAAATGAGGAAGGAGACAAATCAAAATTCTTGCCCAGGGCAAAGGAAAGCCTAGATCCACTCTTGTAAATGTTTAAGCCCTCGCTCTTGCCGTGGCTCTGGTGTACGCAGTGTGTCCTTGAGACATGAGTTTTGTCAGCTTATGGGAACAATGTATCTGGCATTGAATTGTGAAGTAAAATATTGAATATTTTGTAGATATTAAAGCTTTCTATCTGTTGCAGGAATTTGTACATCATGGTTTTGAGAAAGGAAACATTGACATACTCAAGAAAAAATATGATTCTCTTAAAACAATGTATGTATTATACAGAATTCTTTTTAGGCATGTACTTATAGTTTGTTACATTATGCCTGCTCTCTTGTGTATGATAGTGTTTAGTTATTGTAACAATCACACCGAAAAGTCTGTAATATGCAACTTTTTTATATTACCTTAAAAATAATAATTCACATGTGTATCCATTTATTTTCATTATGATAGTCCAAGTGTGGTCTTAGTACAGAAAATATAAATAGCCGATTGCATACTTTTTGTAATGGCTACCACTTCACCAGAATAAAAGTGAAAATCCTCCCATAGGATTAGCATCTGTCTGAAGACAAGAATGCAGTTGAATTATTTGTGTTATTGTGATGAAGTGAACTAGGTTAGACAATGCCATGTAGGAATGTTTGTAGAGTGGAATGATTAAACCTGTCAGTGCTTCATCACGATTTATTTTTGTTAATATTATGTTTAAAGTGGAAGGAATATCAGCAAACAAAAGAGTATAAACGATTCACCATAATCCACTCTGTACAGTGTTGTCATATGTTCGTTCATGGGAATTTATTGTTCGTCTTGCGTTTCCAGTTTCATTTGGCAGACGTAGTCATGGTACCATTTATTTGTTCCTTCCCCCGCAGGCCTTCCACAGCGTTAAACAAGAAAATAGTTGAGGCTACTGCAGAGATGTTGCTGTTAAGTTAGATTCAGTTCATTATGAACAACTTTCTTGCTCTTGTCACACATTTAACTTTAATAATAAAAAATATACGTTTTAGACTTCAGTTTTTACGTTGGCATCAAGATAACTTAAAGTAAATAAAATTATTCATCATTAAAGTTTGAATGTAATTTTGCCATTGAACAATAAGTTGTGATGTGATTATTATTTAAGATGCTTGAAAATACGTACTACTAATTGCAAGACTTTGTTTTTAATTATTTTTACCCCATACAATGGGTCTTAAGTATGAAATATACGCGTACATATCATACAATGTATATTTCGGTACTGTACAATATGCTAAAACCTTAAGACATATGTTACAATATGAAAATATGTTCCAGAAGACAGTGCAGGACAGTGCTGACGCAGTTATCACAGAGAGTGGTGCCCATACTGTATATTTGTACACTGCACTCTAGTCTTGTAACACTTGATGACTATACTATGTTCACTGTAGTAATGGTTGTTTCCTGTTTGCTAATATGTGTGTCTGTCAACCACACGTTGATATAAACTTAAGAGTAAGTATTAATCTAATAATCACACTATGTAAATTAAATTAACCCAAATGTTAGGATGCTGAAAAGAAAACAAAAAATAAATTTTTCATGAAACACTGATTAACTCTTATAGGTCTACGCTAAATAAAATTTTCTCTGAAAAAAAAAAAGAAAAGAAAATTTTAAATTTTGTACCCTAGCTTATGCCTGGTAGAGGAGTCCATATGTCAAAGTTCATAATTTTACTTCTTTCTTTTCTAACAAACAGTGAAAACTAGCTTCATCGTAAAATAAAATTATCTGTGTGTGTTTGTGTGTTTGTGTGTGTGTGTTTGTGTGTTTGTGTATGTGTGTGTGTTTTTTTTCTCAGTTTACTGCCCTCGAACATCACAAGACATTTGTAGAGCTAGGCTATATGGGGAAAGGGGGATAGACTCAAACTACTTTTTACCATTGTATTGTCAAATACACACTATTACTTCTCCAATCAACTAGGCAAACATGCTCGTGCTGTATCTGTGAGATACATAATGTACCTTGTAAATAAGTTAATTTATGTGCCACTTATAATAAAACAAAAAAATGCGTTAGAAAGTATTTCATTTCAAAAAATACAAAAGCAGTGTAATAAATCATTATGTGAATAAATTATATTTGCCAATTTAGTAAACATTCTACATTCTACCCCTGTAACTACTTTTTGAATATGTTCATGTCAACAACCAAATTTATCTCAATTTACAAAGCACATTTTGAAACATACGGAAAACACAAAAACATTGACTTAAATAAAACACATCACCAAATGTTGATAAAACATACACGTTCATATCTGTAACGAAGAACAATTTTATATTATCGTGTTCATGTCAAACAACCCCTATCTTCAGTTTAAAAATACATTCTCTCTCGATTAAATCCACATTTACACTAAAACACGCCTGTTTTGTGTACAGTTACTTTGTAAGATGGGGGAATGTCTGTTGGTTTGGCTGACATGCAGAATTTATTTGACCAAGCGGGATATCGTAGACGTACGCCATCGTAGTACTGAAAGTACTATCCTTCTTGGGCAAAGTTCATTAGGTATGGAGGATTTGATGAATTAAATTATATATTTACACTTATAATATTCCTAACGTGTACTATTTCTACACTACATTTGATGTCCATCTTACAGATCGCTGTCTTCAAATTAAATCAGTCACTCTTCACTTTAAATATCTTGTTACTGAACTTGCTTCTCAATAATTACAGTAATAGTGTTTCCTGCATGTATTACCTTCTGATCCAGCTCACACGCGTGTTACGTAATACTGCATGAAAAGTAATAATGGGCATAAGCACAAGGACTAACTGAAAGAAACAGAAGTGAATAGTAGATAAGTTTACTCCCGCCACAGGATACAAACGTACATGAAAACATACCGATAGGCCTCTAGATCAGCATGCTAGTATAACTTTAGATATTGCGCACGTGAAAATATAAATTACTATCACAAAAATACTGATACAGTTTACAAGTTACACACTCAGGATAATGAAACCAGCCGGTTCATAATTAGTCCAATATGACGTTAAAATGTATTAAATGTCTGCATACATAACAGCAATAGCAAAAATGCAGAAAGCAGATAAATATGAATAGTCACAGGACGTATGGATAGTCTACTCGTGACGTCAAAATTGTTGTCCTAGGGCAACTGGCATAACAGCTGATATGAGTACGCACTCTAAACTTGCCACAACACACACATCCAGGTGCTCCACGGGCATCGCCCGGTAAACATTCCAATAAATACATTATTTGTCCACAAGGTTACCCGGGTCCTCGCGGCGATGTATCAGTCTTTCCCAGTTTAGGCAGGCGTTTCCCAGTTTAGGCAGGCGCCGGCGCATTAAGCTGGTCCACGATACCGTCGGCGATGACGTCGCGGGCAGCGATCAAAGCTTCCAGGCATGGTGGACAGGCTCTCCCTCGATGACACAGTTGTGGGTAGTTGGCAGACCATTCAGACATAGAGAGTCACTCTTCGTCCCACCAGGGCCCCGTTAACACAAGGAGCAAGAGTCAGTAGACTATCTCGATAAACCAGGCATGAGGTAGTAAAGGTATACAACCTTCATCATCATCCAACACACTGTCTCTCACTAACGTCTGTCCAGAAACCCCACATCGCTGTCAGCTCCCCTTCTCCCAGCCTCGACGTTGGCAGCGCCGCCAGGCAGAGCAAGTCAAAAATGTCGGCAGAGTAGGCAACAGAAAAGTACCACAATTCACCAACTCAACATAAAAAAAGGAACCAAAAGAACACACTAAACATAGTAATGCGGTGAAGAACGTAAGAAAAAGGGTCATATGTCAGAAATAAGCATGCAGCCGCAACGCAACACAGATGAACCATGTACTTGCTCACAGACTCTTCCACTGCTACACACACTTGTCACCGCACTGCTGCCACTGGGTGCGTTGTTTCCGAGCTATTACTTGCCATTGCAGTCTATGCTGCTGAGATCACTTCTCAGATACACTATGCACACAGGCTAAGTGCTACTCCCCATTCGGCTGCCGCAAGATGTATTTATACCTAACTGCGACACTGTCCAGAGCAGTTTCACAGCTTGACAATGACGCAAGCTGACCAAGAAGTTTCCTGGTGTTGAGCAAAGCTTCAGTGATAGTCTGAGTGTGTGCTCTTCAAGGGCGACGTAATAGTATTGGCTGATATGCTCTACACAGTCAGCCAGACTTGTCACAGGCAGATGGCCAGCTCCTCATCTCACCCAGGGGAAGATGAACACATTAACTGGAGTCAAACTTTTTTTTTTTTTTTTTTTTTTTTTTTTGTTATTAAGAGTGGAATACCTATAAAAAGTAGTCTTGGGTAATAGTTTTTTCCAGCTATGTGAGCAAACATTTTCCAGAGTTATTAATTTCTGATTACCTATTTCAGTTTATGGTGCCAAAATTTCATTACTTTTATTACGACACAAGAGTTTTTGCCAAAATAATTTGTCACTTTGGGCAAATGTTTCATCTATAGTTGGTAAGCAATATTTTCTGTAATGGGAATTTTTTCATATTAGCTTCCAAACGTATTGTTTTACATAAATTTTTTTGTAATTTTGCTTAGGTATTGATTATACCCTCGTAAATTGTGGATAGAAAACAATAATGGCTGAAACAGCAGTGATTTGATCGTGCATGCTAGTCTTTTCAGCAACAGGAATAGAGAGCAGAATGATTTGTTGACAGGGATTCAGACAAGAGGGCAACACTGGACCAGGTGTTCCGTGACCTGCTCCTCACCCTGCTGTCCAGCCCGCAGGCAGGGGTGCCAACCTGGCAGCAGTTTGTGACGTACTGTATTCAGGCCTGCCGCCATGACCTCTGCACGCCCACCATGCCTGTCGTGCTGCTAGGTGACATATTTGACGCACTCACACTCGACAAGTGCGAACAGCTATTCCGCTTTGTCGAAGATGGTGTCGCTATCTGGAAGGAGGACCTTTTCTTCAGCGCATGCAAGAACAACCTCTTGCGCATGTGCAATGGTGACTACTCTCTCTCTCTTTTCCTCCCTTCCCCCCTCCTATTAGCCTCTCTATGCTGTTCATACAAGCCATTTGATTTATTGTACAGCTTCTGAAAATATGTTGGGTTTGAGTATCCAGTGTACATGTTAGCAGTCATTTGTTTCCTATTGATTTGATGTGTGTGTGACAAGCTGATTATTCTCAATGTATCAAGAACTAGCATCTAATATGTACATAAACACAGTACTTGAAAAGAATTATTAAACTAGTGTATCTTCAAATTACTATATGGTTAAAAATTAATTCAGCGTACAATCAATTACAAAAAATGTGTTCTAGATGTAATTTCCTAATTTTGTTTCCAGTTCTTGGTTTCAGTAAGCTATTCCATACTAAACACCTGCATAGTTAAATTGTATCACCTCAGATTGACAGTATGTTGCAAATGTAGTGAAGAACAAAAATTATTTGACACACTACAGTGAGATTTAAGTATGTTCGTACTTACAAATTTTAATGTAAATATATGTACAATACAGAAATATGCATGCAAAGAACAAGCCAAAAAATACTGGTAGGTCATGTAAAATAATATTATAAAATATTTATTATATTAACATAAACAGCCTTTAGTCGCATGTAAAGTCTCATTAAAATAAGTTATTAAAACTGTGCGGATGAAAGTGAGTACTACGCAAGCTAAATCACAATTTGGAATAGACTTCAAGAGTTTTAATGGACCTTGCTTCAAAACATAAAAAGCATAACATTTGTGGAGCCAAAATACTGTTTCTCTTGTCAATCAAGCCAGTCATTTTTAACAGACTTTTGGCATGTGCTGTAGGTGGTGGAAAGGTGAGACTTTTTTTGCCTGGTTTTGAAGGTTTGTAAATTTATCTTGAGTATACTGGAACAGTATGATTACATCCCACATTCCCTGGCCATAAAAAATTTAAGTTAATTATAGTGGTATTCTTAAACACTTTCATTTGCAGCCATCATATTAACCCACAAACAACAGTCAAATTTTTTTATATATTCTTGAACGAAAGCTAGGTTGAGAGAGATCATCTTCTACCAGAACAAACAAAAATGTAAGCAAGTGTTTTGAATGTGAAACCATATTCGTGGCGTGTATTTAGCAATGGCCTGTAAAATGTAATTAACTGCTGTGAAAGAAGTTGAATATATATCTTTATGATTTCTAATTTTATTGAGATCATATTTTAAAACAATAGTGTGGTAGCTGAAAAATTAAAAGTGAACTGTTTAAAACTGTTACAATTTAATTTATAATTGATTAATGATCCTTTGCCGCCAATTTTTTTATGATATCGGACTGTGCTTGCTTTTGGCGAATAGCATTCTATACTCTAGTCACAGCTTTAACCAAAATATATTTTTCGAACACACTAATAACACATTGCCATTTTTTGTTCCAAAGCGTATTATATGTTACACTTTGTCTACTTTGCACCACAGTACGCATATACTACATACAAAGCTGAATTGAATATTGTGCCTTTCTTTCATTTTGGGTGCATATTTTTAGTATAGGATTACATATACAGTATTTTCATATCTTTTTCATAACGTCACCAAACTTGGTATACGTATACTACATACGAAGCTGAGATGAATATTGTGTATTTACTTCATCCTGTGTTCATATTTTCAAAATGGCGGACATTTAAATTTTTTTAGCGTAGTAACACGTATCTTAGGAAATATTTTTTCAAAATTTCACCTAACCTAGCACACATATACTACATAGACATTTGACTTAACTGATGTGTATTTCGTTAATTCCATATTTATATTGTGAAAGTGGCGATAATTTTTATATTTTTAGCATATTATTGTATATCATAAGAAGTATTTTTCGGAATTTCATCAAACTTGGCACGCTCATACTATGCACAAAGCTGACTTGACTTGTGTGTATTTCGATTATTCTGTATGCATAATTTCAAAATGATGGCCATCTTTATATTTTTAACATAGTACCATATTTGCCGGTGTATAAGACAACTATTTTTACATGTTTTTGGCCTTCAAAAATTGTTACTCGTCTTGTATGAAGGTGTGAAATTTCTTGTGACTTAAAAATTGTTTGAAAGTTAAGCTGTAGAGTTGTATGATGTTACAAACACAAGGATTGTATTTTCCATCACAAATCAAAACAAGTGCCCTTTTTTTTTTTTTTTTAAATTTAACGGTATGAAATTTTGAGGATCGTTATATTCGTGACATAGGCTACCTTTCCCTTGTAGTTAAAGAATGCGTCGCTATACAACTGGAGCGCGTCCCTAGATCCTTTGTCTCGCCAGCACGCAACTCTCGGGCGGAGAAAACGAGGATCTAGGTACATTACCAGACAGTCACGTGTTTAGTGCTTGGCTGACAGGCGACAACAGCGTACAGGAATGCAATGACCGTGCAAGCAGCTACTGCAGCCCGGTGTTGCCATGTAGTGCGCAGGGGGCCTTAGTTCGGCGTTGCCAAGTAGCGTATTGCGGCCGGCAACTGATGATTTTGCTGGCCACATGTTACCGCTGTCCTGCATTTCCGTGGCTCTTAGGTGCCTGGATGGCAGTAGTAGCCCATGTTATTGGTTTATGTCTCTGCTCTGATGTTTATATAATGGTAGTATATGCATTAAAAATATTTTGACTAATTATTTATGTTTCTGGTAAAGAAAAAAAATATTTTTTGGCCAGGAATTTCAAAAGTAATAATTTACTTTTTTTTTAAGATTTTGTACCTTAAAAATCATGACTCATCTTATGTGCTGGGTTGTTATTTACACTGGCAACTACGGCAATACATTAATTGGTATATTTTTTTCAGTATTTCATCAAACTTTGTATACGGATACTGCATATAAACCTGACTTGACTTTGACACCATTCTGCAATATTTTGAAAATGGCGGCTATATATTTATCTTTATGATAGATAGACATCTCAGAAAAAATTTTTCTCAATTTAGTAAACTGGTTATTCACATATTACTTAGCAAGCTGACTTTGTTGCAGTACAGATCTCCCAGGTCGTTGCAAAATGTGAACAAATCACAAGCGAGTCGGTAGACAAGTTCCGCAGTGTTTATTTTGGTTTGTTGACATAGAAATAGTCAGCAACAGCTGGAATCCCTCCGCTACTACGTAACACGACCATTTCCCGTTGCTCAGTCTCGAAATTATGACCTTTTCTCCAAAACAGGTGACTTAGAAAGGCTTGAAACGGAAAAACTTGAAAAGAATGGTCTGAATTTAAGTTTTATTGAACGTTGCATTTCGTGAATGTACATTTTCTTACACCACACAACTGCTTGCTTTCAGTAACCGCTCTTACGAGGAAAGTCTCCTTAACAAAAACTGAAGCTGGTTACTACATAGAATTTAAGAAAGTCCGAGAAACCACATCGGTACAATCATTACATTAAATTGTTTGGGGGGTTAAAAACCGCCCCGCACCCTACGGCCACGTACGCGAGAAAGAAAAATTTAGTAGAATATAATTTTTTATCCGGAAGCAATTTAACACATTATTAAAAATAGAGAGTTCCCGCCACTGGTGCCTCTCGCACACGTTACATTTTCACGCTTACTCACATTTCTATAGTATTTTGGGCCGCAGCCCCGCGGACGTCCGTCTTCTTCGTAGTCGCGACTTTTTTTCTTACCCGAAGATGGAGGCAGGCTTGCAGGAAAAAGTATCAAGGTCACGGTGCACTTCGCCGCGATTGGCTGGCTCCGAGCACGTGACACCGGTACTTCCCCTGTCTGTGTGCTACACCCAACATGACTAACAAAAAACAGGCCACAAAACATGACCATATATGGGCACAAAAACTGAAAACTCAAGGGCGAGCACACATCACCTAACCATAGCCAAATATGGGCATAAAAACTGGCACGGAGCATAACAAGGACAAAGCTGTGCCTCCTCCACCTGGCCCTCTGGCCATAGCTATTATCATCATACCCTAACTTGAAATTAAATAATTATACAATAAAATACCACAAACTTTTCTCCATAAGAACAATTACCTTCAGCTGTTATTGTTAAATAAAAATACAAAAAAGGTAATTTAAAGCAAAAGAAAATAATATATAAGTGGAACCCTGCAATGTTACAACTTATCTTTCGTATATTTTGTGTATCATACAACTAAATAAATTTTATCATTTAATATTCCTAGATTACATAAACAATTTTGATTTTCAGGGTTAATTTGTACCCACTTTGAGGAAAGTAAGCTTATCAGTTATGCAGGAAAATTCTTGTTTATTCAAGTCTCGAACATTATCAGTTAATCAGTACTCATACTCTATGCTTAGGTTTCCCGGGGCTGTGTTTATTTATATAGGGATAACTTGAAATGAGACATCATCTTCAGCTGGAAGATTCCACCTCGACAAGGAGAGGATTTATGTATAAATTGATAAGTGTGTGTTTAATTAATGTTTTGTTGTTTCCCTAGTCAAATTGTATAACGTGAACTTACACTTGTTCATCAGTGCCATCAGAGCTGTATTAAATGTTAAATGAAAATTTACTATTGTGTGATATAGAAAAAAAACGTGTGATATTAATATGTAATACTTAAATGATTATCATCTCTTTGCATTGCAGATTTACTGCGGCGCCTCTCCAGGTCTCAGAACACAGTTTTCTGTGGTCGGATATTATTGTTCCTTGCCAAATTTTTTCCTTTCTCAGAGCGTTCAGGTGGGTTCTTTTAAAAATGTTCATAGGTACTTGCTGTTTTTCGATATAGCATTTCAAAAATTGTGAAACGTTAAACATAGTGATTTTCTGCTTCAGGATTAAATATTGTGAGTGAGTTTAACTTGGACAATGTCACGGAGTATGGTGGAGAAGGTGGTAAAGACCTGGACATTCTGGGTGACAAAGACGATGCAATGGAAGAAGGGCCGAAGCCTGAAACAAACAGGTTTGTCCAGACTTATATCCATTGTGCTTATCTTTAAGGCTGGCATTGACAGTACTAAGGAATCTACTTTGAAATTAGTAGGGGTGTGCGAAGCAGTGAAGTTTTGCTTCAAATCGAAGTCGAATTTGTTTTCTTGGAAGTCAAGTTGAAGATGAATATTTTATTGTTTCTTGCATTGCAGGTAATGTTTGCTGTGTTACATTATTACTTCCACATGATTAAAATGTAACTTTGTATAGATTTGGATGATCTTTTACAGGTGATTTTGTAATTTCTTTGTTGTGGCTATACAGTAAAACAGAAGACATACCTATATTTTGCAATGGGTAGAAAATAAAAACTAAGTATAGTTTTATATTTAATTTGTATTTTATTACATTAACACTCTGTGTTACCAGTTGGTGTTTTGAATTTTTTAATCGTGTTTTACGCTCTGCTTCTGATTTAATCAAAAAATTAGAATGAAGCCAAATACTGCTTTTTTTACACCATAAAAGTTTTTGATCTGTCTCAGAAACATAAAAGTGGTGGTTTTGTCTCTGGAGCATAAAAGTGGCTGTTTTGTCTATGGAGTATAAAAGTGGTGGTTTTGTTAACGACAAAGCTTCGAACCATTCTCAAAGTGAATATTCTGTATCTAAGTATTCCGTTCAACTTAGAATTTTCCAAGCTTCGCACACTTCTAGAAATTGGAGGTCGTCTCAAAAAAAAAAAATTTTTATAAAGAAGCTATGCTCTAGTGAAAGTTCTTTTGGAAGGAAGCAAGGAGCTATTTCACACTACAAAACCCAGTGTTGCTTTTAGTATTTTTTTAAAATCAGTTTCTCAGTAAGGTTTTACACAGAAGTCTAATTTAAAAAAAAGAGTGTAAATAAAGTTTTGAAGTAGTAAATGTCTCGCACACATGAAGTGTGTTTTCCTAATATGGATTTAAAGTAGTACCAGAGCTAAAATATTCCTTTACCATTACATAAATTTGAACCACATATGTAGATATGTTTGTTCTATTATTGTGTAACCCCATTGTGTGTTAGGAGTGACTAAACAGCTGTGAACCACCTAAAGGTCAGGTTAATATAGGGATGTTTATCTTTACTTCTTATGTTCTGTGCTAAAAGATACTATAAATCCGTGATTGAAACTATAGTACTGTGACGTGCACTGGGACGTAGCACTTACTTGGCCTCTTATCATACAGTAATTTCAATTTTTTTTTTTGTCGTAAAATTTTTTTTTTCTCTGTTTATAACAAATTAAGTAGGCCAACTTAACCAGGTCTAAGGCTGTATACGGCGGGATCCAATCTATTAATTGGGGCTGCGAGTAGAGAATTTTACATTACTACTTTTTTTTTTTAATTTTAACTGTTACAGCAAGAGAAAAGGATCTAATTTTGTGTGTCAATTTTATCGGATTCATATCGTGTTTGGACTCATTTTAAAGCTAATTTAATTTCAAACAACTTTTCCAAATAAACTTTTATTATATTTTGCCTTGTTTTAATTTTTTTAAATTTTAAGTAGCCTCTTAGCTTGCTTCTCCTGGAATAGGATTTATTTGGCAGGCTAGTAGTAGTTCTCTTGCTTGGAAACACGTACAGAGAAC